>JBBPBS010001023.1:169100-181750 GCA_037974835.1 Cicer judaicum
GAAAATGACCTAATTATTCATCTAATGACACAAAAACACCTATCGGATACACAAGATTGGTTAGAAACCCTAATTGGACAAGATTAAGTGTAGGGAGGACGAAAATGACCTAAATGTTTATCCAACGACACAAAACACGTATTGGATGCACAAGATTGGTTAAAAACCCTAATTGGACAAGAATTAGCCTAGGGAGGACGGAAATGACCTAATTGTTCATCCAATGACACAAAAACACCCATTGGATGCACAAGATTGGTTAAAAACCCTAATTGGACAAGACTAAGTGTAGGGAGGACGAAAATGACCTAAATGTTCATCCAATGACACAAAACACCTATTGGATGCAAAAGTTTGGTTAAAAATCCTAATTGGACAAGATAAAGTGTAGGGAGGACGAAAATGACGTAAATGTTCATCCAATGACACAAAACACTTATTGGATGCACAAGATTGGTCAAAAACCCTAATTGGATAAGAATTAGCCTAGAGAGGACGAAAATGACCTAATTATTCATCCAATGACACAAAACACCTATTGGATGCACAAGATTGGTTAAAAACCCTAATTGGACAAGAATTAGCCTAGGGAGGACGAAAATGACCTAAGTGTTCAACCAATGACACAAAAACACTTATTGGATGCACAAGATTGGTTAAAAACCTTAATTGGATAAGATTTAGCTTTGGGAGGAAGAAAATGACCTAATTGTTCATCTAATGACACAAAAACACCTATCGGATACACAAGATTGGTTAGAAACCCTAATTGGACAAGATTAAGTGTAGGGAGGACGAAAATGACCTAAATGTTTATCCAATGACACAAAACACCTATTGGATGCACAAGATTGGTTAAAAACCCTAATTGGATAAGAATTAGCCTAGGGAGGACGAAAATGACCTAAATGTTCCTCCAATGACACAAAACACCTATTGGATGCACAAGATTTCTTAAAAACCCTAATTGGACAAGAATTATCCTAGGGAGGGCAAAAATGACCTAATTGTTCATCCAATGACACAAAAACACCAATTGGATGTACAATTGGACAAGATTAAGTGTAGGGAGGACGAAAATGACCTAAATATTCATCCAATGACACAAAACACCTATTGGATGCACAAGATTGGTTAAAAACCCTAATTGGACAATAATTAGCCTAGGGAGGACGAAAATGACCTAAGTGTTCAACCAATGACACAAAAACACTTATTGGATGCACAAGATTGGTTAAAAACCTTAATTGGATAAGATTTAGCTTAGGGAGGAAGAAAATGACCTAATTGTTCATCTAATGACACAAAAACACCTATTGGATACACAAGATTGGTTAGAAACCCTAATTGGACAAGATTAAGTGTAGGGAGGACGAAAATGACCTAAATGTTCATACAATGACACAAAACACCTATTGGATGCACAAGATTGGTTAAAAACCCTAATTGGATAAGAATTAGCCTAGGGAGGACGAAAATGACCTAAATGTTCCTCCAATAACACAAAACACCTATTGGATGCACAAGATTTGTTAAAAACCCTAATTGGACAAGAATTATCCTAGGGAGAAAAAAAATGACCTAATTGTTCATCCAATGACACAAAAACACCAATTGGATGTACAAGATTGGTTAGAAACCCTAATTGGACAAGATAAAGTGTAGGGAGAGCGAAAATGACCTAAATGTTTATCCAATGACACAAAATACATATTGCATGCACAAGATTGGTTAAAAACCCTAATTGGACAAAATTAAGTGTAGGGAGGACGAAAATGTCCTAAATATTCATGCAATGACACAAAACACCTATTGGATCCACAAGATTGGTTAAAAACCCTTATTGGACAAGATTAAGTGTAGGGAGGACGAAAATGACCTAAATGTTTATCCAATGACACAAAACACGTATTGGATGCACAAGATTGGTTAAAAACCCTAATTGGACAAGAATTAGCATAGGGAGGACGGAAATGACCTAATTGTTCATCCAATGACACAAAAACACCCATTGGATGCACAAGATTGGTTAAAAACCCTAATTGGACAAGATTAAGTGTAGGGAGGACGAAAATGACCTAAATGTTCATCCAATGACACAAAACACCTATTGGATGCACAAGATTGGTTAAAAACCCTAATTGGACAAGAATTAGCCTAGGGAGGACGAAAATGACCTAATTGTTCAGCCAATGACACAAAAACACCTATCGGATGCACAAGATTGATTACAAACCCTAATTAGACAAGATTAAGTGTAGAGAGGACGAAAATGACCTAAATGTTCATCCAATGACACAAAACACCTAATGGATGCACAATATTGGTTAAAAACCCTAATTGGAGAAGAATTTGCCTAGGGAGAACGAAAATGACCTAAATGTTCATCCAATGACACAAAAACACCCATTGGATGAACAAGATTGGTTAAAAATCCTAATTGGACAAGATTAAGTGTAGGGAGGACGAAAATGACCTAAATGTTCATCCAATGGTACAAAACACCAATTAAATGCACAAGATTGGTTAAAAACCCTAATTGGACAAGAATTAGCCTAGGGAGGACAAAAATGACCTAATTGTTTATCCAATGAAATAAAAACACCAATTGGATGCACAAGATTGGTTAGAAACCCTAATTGGACAAGATAAAGTGTAGGGAGGACGAAAATAACGTAAATGTTCATCCAATGACACAAAACACCTATTGGATGCACAAGATTGGTTAAAAACCCTAATTGGATAAGAATTAGCCTAGGGAGGACGAAAATAACCTACGTGTGCATCCAATGACACAAAACACCTATTGGATGCACAAGATTTGTTAAAAATGCTAATTGGACAAGAATTATTCTAGGGAGGACGAAAATGACCTAATTGTTCATCCAATGACACAAAAACACCAATTGGATGTACAAGATTGGTTAGAAACCGTAATTGGACAAGATAAAGTGTAGGGAGAGAGAAAATGACCTAAATGTTCCTCCAATGACACAAAATACCTATTGGATGCACAAGATTGGTTAAAAACCCTAATTGGACAAGATTAAGTGTAGGGAGGACGAAAATGACCTAAATATTCATCCAATGACACAAAACACCTATTGGATGCACAAGATTGGTTAAAAACCCTAATTGGACAAGAATTTGCCTAGGGAGGACGAAAATGACCTAAGTGTTCAACCAATGACACAAAAACACTTATTGGATGCACAAGATTGGTTAAAAACCTTAATTGGATAAGATTTAGCTTTGGGAGGAAGAAAATGACCTAATTGTTCATCTAATGACACAAAATCACCTATCGGATACACAAGATTGGTTAGAAACCCTGACTGGACAAGATTAAGTGTAGGGAGGACGAAAATGACCTAAATGTTTATCCAATGACACAAAACACCTCTTGGATGCACAAGATTGGTTAAAAACCCTAATTGGATAAGAATTAGCGTATGGAGGACGAAAATGACCTAAACGTTCCTCCAATGACACAAAAAACCTATTGGATGCACAAGATTTCTTAAAAACCCTAATTGGACAAGAATTATCCTAGGGAGGACAAAAATGACCTAATTGTTCATCCAATGACACAAAAACACCAATTGGATGTACAAGATTGTTTGAAACCCTAATTGGACAAGATAAAGTGTAGGGAGAGCGAAAATGACCTAAACGTTCATCCAATGACACAAAATACCTATTGGATGCACAAGATTGGTTAAAAACCCTAATTGGACAAGATTAAGTGTAGGGAGGACGAAAATGTCCTAAATATTCATCCAATGTCACAAAACACCTATTGGATGCACAAGATTTCTTAAAAACCCTAATTGGACAAGAATTATCCTAGGGAGGACAAAAATGACCTAATTGTTCATCCAATGACACAAAAACACCAATTGGATGTACAAGATTGGTTAGAAACCCTAATTGGACAAGATAAAGTATAGGGAGAGCGAAAATGACCTAAACGTTCATCCAATGACACAAAATACCTATTGGATGCACAAGATTGGTTAAAAACCCTAATTGGACAAGATTAAGTGTAGGGAGGACGAAAATGTCCTAAATATTCATCCAATGACACAAAAACACCTATCGGATGCACAAGATTTCTTAAAAACCCTAATTCGACAAGAATTATCCTAGGGAGGACAAAAATGACCTAATTGTTCATCCAATGACACAAAAACACCAATTGGATGTACAAGATTGGTTAGAAACCCTAATTGGACAAGATAAAGTGTAAGGAGAGCGAAAATGACCTAAACGTTCATCCAATGACACAAAATACCTATTGGATGCACAAGATTGGTTAAAAACCCTAATTGGACAAGAATTAGCCTAGGGAGGACGAAAATGACCTAAGTGTTCAACCAATGACACAAAAACACTTATTGGATGCACAAGATTGGTTAAAAACCTTAATTGGATAAGATTTAGCTTAGGGAGGAAGAAAATGACCTAATTATTCATCTAATGACACAAAAACACCTATCGGATACACAAGATTGGTTAGAAACCCTAATTGGACAAGATTAAGTGTAGGGAGGACGAAAATGACCTAAATGTTTATCCAACGACACAAAACACGTATTGGATGCACAAGATTGGTTAAAAACCCTAATTGGACAAGAATTAGCCTAGGGAGGACGGAAATGACCTAATTGTTCATCCAATGACACAAAAACACCCATTGGATGCACAAGATTGGTTAAAAACCCTAATTGTACAAGATTAAGTGTAGGGAGGACGAAAATGACCTAAATGTTCATCCAATGACACAAAGCACCTATTGGATGCAAAAGATTGGTTAAAAATCCTAATTGGACAAGAATTAGCCTAGGGAGGACAAAAATGACCTAAATGTTGATCCAATATCACACAAAACACCTATTGGATGCACAAGATTGGTTAAAATCCCTAATTGGATAAGAATTAGCCTAGGCAGGACGAAAATGACTTAAGTGTTCAACCAATGACACAAAAACACTTATTGGATGCACAAGATTGGTTAAAAACCCTAATTGGTCAAGAATTAGCCTAGGGAGGAAGAAAATGACCTAATTGTTCATCCAATGACACAAAAACACCTATAGGATGCACAAGATTGGTTAGAAACCCTAATTAGACAAGATTAAGTGTAGAGAGGACGAAACTGACCTAAATGTTCATCCAATGACACAAAACACCTAATGGATGCACAATATTGGTTAAAAACCCTAATTGGAGAAGAATTTGCCTAGGGACGACGAAAATGACCTAAATGTTCATCCAATAACACAAAAACACCCATTGGATGAACAAGATTGGTTAAAAACCCTAATTGGACAAGATTAAGTGTAGGCAGGACGAAAATGACCTAAATGTTCATCCAATGACACAAAAACACCAATTGGATGCACAAGATTGGTTAGAAACCCTAATTGGACAAGATAAAGTGTAGGGAGGACGAAAATGACGTAAATGTTCATCCAATGACACAAAACACTTATTGGATGCACAAGATTGGTTAAAAACCCTAATTGGATAAGAATTAGCCTAGGGAGGACGATAATGACCTAAACGTTCATCCAATGACACAAAACACCTATTGGATGCACAAGATTGGTTTAAAACCCTAATTGAACAAGAATTATCAAAGGGAGGACGAAAATGAACTAATTGTTCATCCAATGACACAAAAACACCAATTGGATGCACAAGATTGGTTAGAAACCCTAATTGGACAAGATTAAGTGTAGGGAGTACGAAAATGACGTAAATGTTCATCCAATGACACAAAACACTTATTGGATGCACAAGATTGGTTAAAAACCCTAATTGGATAAGAATTAGCCTAGGGAGGACGATAATGACCTAAACGTTCATCCAATGACACAAAACACCTATTGGATGCACAAGATTGGTTTAAAACCCTAATTGGACAAGAATTATCAAAGGGAGGACGAAAATGAACTAATTGTTCATCCAATGACACAAAAACACCAATTGGATGCACAAGATTGGTTAGAAACCCTAATTGGACAAGATTAAGTGTAGGGAGTACGAAAATGACGTAAATGTTCATCCAATGACACAAAATCCTATTTAATGCACAAGATTGGTTAAAAACCCTAATTGGACAAGATTAAGTGTAGGGAGGACGAAAATGACCTAAATATTCATCCAATGACACAAAACACCTATTGGATGCACAAGATTGGTTAAAAACCCTAATTGGACAAGAATTAGCCTAGGTAGGACGAAAATGACCTAAGTGTTCAACCAATGACACAAAAACACTTATTGGATGCACAAGATTGGTTAAAAACCTTAATTGGATAAGATTTAGCTTAGGGAGGAAGAAAATGACCTAATTGTTCATCTAATGAAACAAAAACACCTATCGGATACACAAGATTGGTTAGAAACCCTAATTGGACAAGATTAAGTGTAGGGAGGACGAAAATGACCTAAATGTTTATCCAATGACACAAAACACCTATTGGATGCACAAGATTGGTTAAAAACCCTAATTGGATAAGAATTAGCCTAGGGAGGACGAAAATGACCTAAATGTTCCTCCAATGACACAAAACACCTATTGGATGCACAAGATTTCTTAAAAACCCTAATTGGACAAGAATTATCCTAGGGAGGACAAAAATGACCTAATTGTTCATCCAATGACACAAAAACACCAATTGGATGTACAATTGGACAAGATTAAGTGTAGGGAGGACGAAAATGACCTAAATATTCATCCAATGACACAAAACACCTATTGGATGCACAAGATTGGTTAAAAACCCTAATTGGACAAGAATTAGCCTAGGGAGGACGAAAATGACCTAAGTGTTCAACCAATGACACAAAAACACTTATTGGATGCACAAGATTGGTTAAAAACCTTAATTGGATAAGATTTAGCTTAGGGAGGAAGAAAATGACCTAATTGTTCATCTAATGACACAAAAACACCTATTGGATACACAAGATTGGTTAGAAACCCTAATGGGACAAGATTAAGTGTAGGGAGGACGAAAATGACCTAAATGTTCATACAATGACACAAAACACCTATTGGATGCACAAGATTGGTTAAAAACCCTAATTGGATAAGAATTAGCCTAGGGAGGACGAAAATGACCTAAATGTTCCTCCAATAACACAAAACACCTATTGGATGCACAAGATTTGTTAAAAACCCTAATTGGACAAGAATTATCCTAGGGAGAACAAAAATGACCTAATTGTTCATCCAATGACACAAAAAAACCAATTGGATGTACACGATTGGTTAGAAACCCTAATGGACAAGATAAAGTGTAGGGAGAGCGAAAATGACATAAATGTTCATCCAATGACACAAAATACCTATTGCATGCACAAGATTGGTTAAAAACCCTAATTGGACAAAATTAAGTGTAGGGAGGACGAAAATGTCCTAAATATTCATCCAATGACACAAAACACCTATTGGATCCACAAGATTGGTTAAAAACCCTAATTGGACAAGATTAAGTGTAGGGAGGACGAAAATGACCTAAATGTTTATCCAATGACACAAAACACTTATTGGATGCACAAGATTGGTTAAAAACCTTAATTGGATAAGATTTAGCTTAGGGAGGAAGAAAATGACCTAATTGTTCATCTAATGACACAAAAACACCTATCGGATACACAAGATTGGTTAGAAACCCTAATTGGACAAGATTAAGTGTAGGGAGGACGAAAATGACCTAAATGTTCATCCAATGACACAAAACACCTATTGGATGCACAAGATTTTTTAAAAACCCTAATTGGACAAGAATTAGCCTAGGGAGGAAGAAAATGACCTAATTGTTTATCCAATGACACAAAAACACCCATTGGATGCACAAGATTAGTTAAAAACCCTAATTGGACAAGATTAAGTGTAGGGAGGACGAAAATGACCTAAATGTTCATCCAATGACACAAAACACCTATTGGATGCAAAAGATTGGTTAAAAATCCTAATTGGACAAGAATTAGCCTAGGGAGGACAAAAATGACCTAAATGTTCATCCAATATCACACAAATCACCTATTGGATGCACAAGATTGGTTAAAATCCCTAATTGGATAAGAATTAGCCTAGGCAGGACGAAAATGACTTAAGTGTTCAACCAATGACCGAAAAACACTTATTGGATGCACAAGATTGGTTAAAAACCCTAATTGGACAAGAATTAGCCTAGGGAGGAAGAAAATGACCTAATTGTTCATCCAATGACACAAAAACACCTATCGGATGCACAAGATTGGTTAGAAACCCTAATTGGACAAGATTAAGTGTAGGGAGGACGAAAATGACCTAAATTTTCATCCAATGACACAAAACACCTATTGGATGCACAAGATTGGTTAAAAACCCTAATTGGACAAGAATTAGCCTAGGGAGGACGAAAATGACCTAATTGTTCATCCAATGACACAAAAACACCTATCGGATGCACAAGATTGGTTAGAAACCCTAATTAGACAAGATTAAGTGTAGAGAGGACGAAAATGACCTAAATGTTCATCCAATGACACAAAACACCTAATGGATGCACAATATTGGTTAAAAACCCTAATTGGAAAAGAATTTGCCTAGGGAGGACGAAAATGACCTAAATATTCATCCAATGACACAAAAACACCCATTGGATGCACAAGATTGGTTAAAAGCCCTAATTGGACAAGATTAAGTGTAGGGAGGACGAAAATGACCTAAATGTTCATCCAATGGCACAAAACACCAATTAAATGCACAAGATTGGTTAAAAACCCTAATTGGACAAGAATTAGCCTAGGGAGGACGAAAATAACCTACGTGTGCATCCAATGACACAAAACACCTATTGGATGCACAAGATTTGTTAAAAACCCTAATTGGACAAGAATTATTCTAGGGAGGACGAAAATGACCTAATTGTTCATCCAATGACATAAAAACACCAATTGGATGTACAAGATTGGTTAGAAACCCTAATTGGACAAGATAAAGTGTAGGGAGAGAGAAAATGACCTAAATGTTCATCCAATGACACAAAATACCTATTGGATCCACAATATTGGTTAAAAACCCTAATTGGACAAGATTAAGTGTAGGGAGGACGAAAATGACGTAAATGTTCATCCAATGACAAAATCCTATTGGATGCACAAGATTGGTTAAAAACCCTAATTGGACAAGATTAAGTGTAAGGAGGACGAAAATGACCTAAATATTCATCCAATGACACAAAACACCTATTGGATGCACAAGATTGGTTAAAAAACCTAATTGGACAAGATAAAGTGTAGGGAGGACGAAAATGACGTAAATGTTCATCCAATGACACAAAACACGTATTGGATGCACAAGATTGGTTAAAAACCCTAATTGGATAAGAATTAGCCTAGGGAGGACGATAATGACCTAAACGTTCATCCAATGACACAAAACACCTATTGGATGCACAAGATTGGTTTTAAACCCTAATTGGACAAGAATTATCAAAGGGAGGACGAAAATGACCTAATTGTTCATCCAATGACACAAAAACACCAATTGGATGCACAAGATTGGTTAGAAACCCTAATTGGACAAGATTATGTGTAGGGAGGACGAAAATGACGTAAATGTTCATCCAATGACACAAAATCCTATTGAATGCACAAGATTGGTTAAAAACCCTAATTGGACAAGATTAAGTGTAGGGAGGACGAAAATGACCTAAATATTCATCCAATGACACAAAACACCTATTGGATGCACAAGATTGGTTAAAAACCCTAATTGGACAAGAATTAGCCTAGGGAGGACGAAAATGACCTAAGTGTTCAACCAATGACACAAAAACACTTATCGGATACACAAGATTGGTTAGAAACCCTAATTGGACAAGATTAAGTGTAGGGAGGACGAAAATGACCTAAATGTTTATCCAATGACACAAAACACCTATTGGATGCACAAGATTGGTTAAAAACCCTAATTGGATAAGAATTAGCCTAAGGAGGACGAAAATGACCTAAATGTTCCTCCAATGACACAAAACACCTATTGGATGCACAAGATTTGTAAAAAACCCTAATTGGACAAGAATTATCCTAGGGAGGACAAAAATGACCTAATTGTTCATCCAATGACACAAAAACACCAATTGGATGTACAAGATTGGTTAGAAACCCTAATTGGACAAGATAAAGTGTAGGGAGAGCGAAAATGACCTAAATGTTCATCCAATGACACAAAATACCTATTGGATGCACAAGATTGGTTAAAAACCCTAATTGGACAAGATTAAGTGTAGGGAGGACGAAAATGACCTAAATGTTCATCCAATGACACAAAACACCTATTGGATGCACAAGATTGGTTAAAAACCCTAATTGGACAAGATTAAGTGTAGGGAGGACGATTATGACCTAAATATTCTTCCAATGACACAAAAACACCTATTGGATACACAAGATTGGTTAGAAACCGTAATTGGACAAGATTAAGTTTAGGGAGGACGAAAAAGACCTAAATGTTCATCCAATGACACAAAAACACCTATTGGATGCACAAGATTGGTTAGAAACCCTAATTGGACAAGATTAAGTGTAGGGAGGACGAAAATGACCTAAATTTTCATCCAATGACACAAAACACCTATTGGATGCACAAGATTGGTTAAAAACCCTAATTGGACAAGAATTAGCCTAGGGAGGACGAAAATGACCTAACTGTTCAACCAATGACACAAAAACACTTATTGGATGCACAAGATTGGTTAAAAACCTTAATTGGATAAGAGTTAGCTTAGGGAGGAAGAAAATGACCTAATTGTTCATCTAATGACACAAAAACACCTATCGGATACACAAGATTGGTTAGAAACCCTAATTGGACAAGATTAAGTGTAGGGAGGACGAAAATGACCTAAATGTTTATCCAATAACACAAAACACCTATTGGATGCACAAGATTGGTTAAAAACCCTAATTGGATAAGAATTAGCCTAGGGAGGACGAAAATGACCTAAATGTTCCTCCAATAACACAAAACACCTATTGGATGCACAAGGTTTGTTAAAAACCCTAATTGGACAAGAATTATCCTAGGGAGGACAAACATGACCTAATTGTTCATCCAATGACACAAAAACACCAATTGGATGTACAAGATTGGTTAGAAACCCTAATTGGACAAGATAAAGTGTAGGGAGAGCGAAAATGACCTAAATGTTCATCCAATGACACAAAATACCTATTGGATGCACAAGATTGGTTAAAAACCCTAATTGGATAAGATTTAGCTTAGGGAGGAAGAAAATGACCTAATTGTTCATCTAATGACACAAAAACACCTATCGGATACATAAGATTGGTTAGAAACCCTAATTGGACAAGATTAAGTGTAGGGAGGACAAAAATGACCTAAATGTTTATCCAATGACACAAAACACCTATTGGATGCACAAGATTGGTTAAAAACCCTAATTGGATAAGAATTAGCCTAGGGAGGACGAAAATGACCTAAATGTTCCTCCAATGACACAAAACACCTATTGGATGCACAAGATTTCTTAAAAACCCTAATTGGACAAGAATTATCCTAGGGAGGACAAAAATGACCTAATTGTTCATCCAATGACACAAAAACACCAATTGGATGTACAATTGGATAAGATTAAGTGTAGGGAGGACGAAAATGACCTAAATATTCATCCAATGACACAAAACACCTATTGGATGCACAAGATTGGTTAAAAACCCTAATTGGACAAGAATTAGCCTAGGGAGGACGAAAATGACCTAAGTGTTCAACCAATGACACAAAAACACTTATTGGATGCACAAGATTGGATAAAAACCTTAATTGGATAAGATTTAGCTTAGGGAGGAAGAAAATGACCTAATTGTTCATCTAATGACACAAAAACACCTATTGGATACACAAGATTGGTTAGAAACCCTAATTGGACAAGATTAAGTGTAGGGAGGAAGAAAATGACCTAAATGTTCATCCAATGACACAAAACACCTATTGGATGCACAAGATTGGTTAAAAACCCTAATTGGATAAGAATTAGCCTAGGGAGGACGAAAATGACCTAAATGTTCCTCCAATAACACAAAACACCTATTGGATGCACAAGATTTGTTAAAAACCCTAATTGGACAAGAATTATCCTAGGGAGAACAAAAATGACCTAATTGTTCATCCAATGACACAAAAAAACCAATTGGATGTACAAGATTGGTTAGAAACCATAATTGGACAAGATAAAGTGTAGGGAGAGCGAAAATGACCTAAATGTTCATCCAATGACACAAAATACCTATTGCATGCACAAGATTGGTTAAAAACCCTAATTGGACAAAATTAAGTGTAGGGAGGACGAAAATGTCCTAAATATTCATCCAATGACACAAAACACCTATTGGATCCACAAGATTGGTTAAAAACCCTAATTGGACAAGATTAAGTGTAGGGAGGACGAAAATGACCTAAATGTTTATCCAATGACACAAAACACGTATTGGATGCACAAGATTGGTTAAAAACCCTAATTGGACAAGAATTAGCCTAGGGAGGACGGAAATGACCTAATTGTTCATCCAATGACACAAAAACACCCATTGGATGCACAAGATTGGTTAAAAACCCTAATTGGACAAGA
>JBBPBS010001023.1:182222-261050 GCA_037974835.1 Cicer judaicum
ATTCTTGTCCAATTAGGGTTTTTAACCAATCTTGTGCATCCAATAGATGTTTTTGTGTCATTGGATGAACATTTAGGTCATTTTCATCCTCCCTAGGCTTATGCTTGTCCAATTAGGGTTTCTAACAAATCTTGTGCATCCAATAGTTGTGATTGTGTCATTAGATGAACAATTAGGTCATTTTCGTCCTCCCTAGGATAATTCTTGTCCAATTAGGGTATTTAAGAAATCTTGTGCATCCAATAGGTGTTTTGTGTCATTGCATGAAAACTTAGGTCATTTTCGTCCTCCAGAGGCTAATTCTTATCCAATTAGGGTTTTTAACCAATCTTGTGCATCAAATAGGTGTTTTGTGTCATTGGATGAACATTTAGGTCATTTTCGTCCTCCCTACACTTAATCTTGTCCAATTAGGGTTTTTAACCAATCTTGTGCATCCAATAGGGGTTTTGTGTCATTGGATGAATATTTAGGTCATTTTCATCATCCCTACACTTAACCTTGTCTAATTAGGGTTTTTAACCAATCTTGTGTATCCAATTGGTGTTTTAGTGTAATTGGATGAACAATTAGATCATTTTCGTCCTCCCTAGGATAATTCTTGTCCAATTAGGGTTTTTAACCAATCTTGTGCATCCAATAGGTGTTTTGTGTCATTGGATGAACATTTAGGTCATTTTCGTCCTCCCTACACTTAATCTTGTCCAATTAGGGTTTTTAACCAATCTTGTGCATCCAATAGGTGTTTTGTGTCATTGGATGAATATTTAGGTCATTTTCGTCATCCCTACACTTAGTCTTGTCTAATTAGGGTTTTTAACCAATCTTGTGCATCCAATAAGTGTTTTGTGTCATTGGATGAACATTTAGGTCATTTTCGTCATCCCTACACTTAATCTTGTCTAATTAGGGTTTTTAACCAATCTTGTGCATCCAATAGGTGTTTTGTGTCATTGTACGAACATTTAGGTCATTTTCGTCCTCGCTACACTTTATCTTGTCCAATTAGGGTTTCTAACCAATCTTGTGCATCCAATAGGAGTTTTGTGTCATTGGATTAACACTTAGGACTTTTTCGTCCTCCGTAGGCTAATTCTTATCCAATTAGGGTTTTTAACCAATCTTGTGCATCCAATAGTTGTATTTGTGTCGTTGGATGAACAATTAGGTCATTTTCGTCCTCCCTATGATAATTCTTGTCCAATTAGGGTTTTTAACCAATCTTGTGCATCCAATAGGTGTTTTGTGTCATTGGATGAACATTTAGGTCATTTTCGTCCTCCCTACACTTAATCTTGTCCAATTAGGGTTTTTAACCAATCTTGTGCATCCAATAGGTGTTTTGTGTCATTGGATGAATATTTAGGTCATTTTCGTCATCCCTACACTTAATCCTGTCTAATTAGGGTTTTTAACCAATCTTGTGCAATCTTGTCTAATTAGGGTTTTTAACCAATCTTGTGCATCCAATAAGTGTTTTGTGTCATTGGATGAACATTTAGGTCATTTTCGTCCTCCCTACACTTTATCTTGTCCAATTAGGGTTTTTAACCAATCTTGTGCATCCAATAGGTGTTTTGTATCATTGGACGAATACTTAGGTCATTTTCGTCATCCCTACACTTAATCTTGTCTAATTAGGGTTTTTAACCAATCTTGTGCATCCAATAAGTGTTTTGTGTCATTGGATGAACATTTAGGTCATTTTCGTCCTCCCTACACTTTATCTTGTCCAATTAGGGTTTTTAACCAATCTTGTGCATCCAATAGGTGTGTTTGTGTCATTGGATGAACAATTAGGTCATTTTCGTCTTCCCTAGGCTAATTCTTGTCGAATTAGGGTTTTTAACCAATCTTGTGCATCCAATAGGTGTTTTGTATCATTGGACGAATATTTACGTCATTTTCGTCCTCCCTAAACTTAACCTTGTCCAATTAGGGTTTCTAACCAATCTTGTGCATCCAATAGGTGTGTTTTTGTCATTGGATGAACAATTAGGTCATTTTCGTTCTCCCTAGGATAATTCTTATCCAATTAGGGTTTTTAACCAATCTTGTGCATCCAATAGGTGTTTTGTGTCATTGGATGAACATTTAGGTCATTTTCGTCCTCCCTACACTTATTCTTGTCCAATTAGGGTTTTTAACCAATCTTGTGCATCCAATAGGTGTTTTGTGTCATTGGATGAATATTTAGGTCATTTTCACCCTCCATACACTTAATCTTGTCCAATTAGGGTTTTTAGCCAATCTTGTGCATCCAATGGCTGTTTTTGTGTCATTGGATGAATATTTAGGTCATTTTCGTCCTCCCTACACATAATCTTGTCCAATTAGGGTTTTGAACCAATCTTGTGCATCCAATAGGTGTTTTGTGTCAATGAATGAACATTTAGGTCATTTTAAGTCCTCCCTACACTTTATCTTGTCCAATTAGGGTTTCTAACCAATCTTGTGCATCCAATTGGGGTTTTTGTGTCATTGGATGAACAATTAGGTCATTTTCGTCCTCCCTAGGATTATTATTGTCCAATTAGGGTTTTTAACAAATCTTGTGCATCCAATAGGTGTTTTTGTATCATTTGATGAACATTTAGGTCATTTTCACCCTCCCTACACTTAATCTTGTCCAATTAGGGTTTTTAACCAATCTTGTGCATCGAATAGGTGTTTTGTGTCATTGGATGAACAATTAGTTCATTTTCGTCCTCCCTAGGCTAATTCTTGTCCAATTAGGGTTTTTAACCAATCTTGTGCATCCAATAGATGTTTTTGTGTCATTGGATGAACATTTAGGTCATTTTCATCCTCCCTAGGCTTATGCTTGTCCAATTAGGGTTTCTAACAAATCTTGTGCATCCAATAGTTGTGATTGTGTCATTAGATGAACAATTAGGTCATTTTCGTCCTCCCTAGGATAATTCTTGTCCAATTAGGGTATTTAAGAAATCTTGTGCATCCAATAGGTGTTTTGTGTCATTGCATGAAAACTTAGGTCATTTTCGTCCTCCAGAGGCTAATTCTTATCCAATTAGGGTTTTTAACCAATCTTGTGCATCAAATAGGTGTTTTGTGTCATTGGATGAACATTTAGGTCATTTTCGTCCTCCCTACACTTAATCTTGTCCAATTAGGGTTTTTAACCAATCTTGTGCATCCAATAGGTGTTTTGTGTCATTGGATGAATATTTAGGTCATTTTCACCCTCCATACACTTAATCTTGTCCAATTAGGGTTTTTAGCCAATCTTGTGCATCCAATGGCTGTTTTTGTGTCATTGGATGAATATTTAGGTCATTTTCGTCCTCCCTACACATAATCTTGTCCAATTAGGGTTTTGAACCAATCTTGTGCATCCAATAGGTGTTTTGTGTCAATGAATGAACATTTAGGTCATTTTAAGTCCTCCCTACACTTTATCTTGTCCAATTAGGGTTTTTAACCAATCTTGTGCATCCAATAGGTGTTTTGTGTCATTGGATGAATATTTAGGTCATTTTCGTCATCCCTACACTTAATCTTGTCTAATTAGGGTTTTTAACCAATCTTGTGCATCCAATAAGTGTTTTGTGTCATTGGATGAACATTTAGGTCATTTTCGTCCTCCCTACACTTTATCTTGTCCAATTAGGGTTTCTAACCAATCTTGTGCATCCAATAGGTGTTTTTGTGTCATTGGATGAACATTTAGATCATTTTCATCCTCCCTAGGCTTATGCTTGTTCAATTAGGGTTTCTAACAAATCTTATGCATCCAATAGTTGTGTTTGTGTCATTGGATGAACATTTAGGTCATTTTCGTCCTCCCTACACTTAATCTTGTCCAATTAGGGTTTTTAACCAATCTTGTGCATCAAATAGGTGTTTTGTGTCATTGGATGAACATTTAGGTCATTTTCGTCCTCCCTACACTTAATCTTGTCCAATTAGGGTTTTTAACAAATCTTGTGCATCCAATAGGTGTTTTGGTGTCATTGGATGAACATTTAGGTCATTTTCATCCTCCCTAGGCTTATGCTTGTCCAATTAGGGTTTCTAACAAATCTTGTGCATCCAATAGTTGTGTTTGTGTCATTGGATGAACATTTAGGTCATTTTCACCCTCCCTACAGTTAATCTTGTCTAATTAGGGTTTTTAACCAATCTTGTGCATCGAATACGTGTTTTGTGTCATTGGATGAACATTTAGGTCATTTTCGTCCTCCCTACACTTAATCTTGTCCAATTAGGGTTTTTAACCAATCTTGTGCATCCAATGGCTGTTTTTGTGTCATTGGATGAACAATTAGGTCCTTTTCGTCTTCTCTAGGCTAATTCTTGTCCAATTAGGTTTTTTAACCAATCTTGTGCATCCAATAGGTGTTTTTGTGTCATTGGATGAACAGTTAGGTCATTTTCATCCTCCCTAGGCTTATGCTTGTCCCATTAGGGTTTCTAACAAATCTTGTGCATCCAATAGTTGTGTTTGTGTCATTGGATGAACATTTAGATCATTTTCGTCCTCCCTACACTTAATCTTGTCCAATTAGGGTTTTTAACCAATCTTGTGCATCAAATAGGTGTTTTGTGTCATTGGATGAACATTTAGGTCATTTTCGTCCTCCCTACACTTAATCTTGTCCAATTAGGGTTTTTAACCAATCTTGTGCATCCAATAGGTGTTTTGTGTCATTGGATGAACAATTAGGTCATTTTCGTCCTCCCTATGATAATTCTTGTCCAATTAGGGTTTTTAACCAATCTTGTGCATCCAATAGGTGTTTTGTGTCATTGGATGAACAATTAGGTCATTTTCGTCCTCCCTAGGCTAATTCTTGTCCAATTAGGGTTTTTAACCAATCTTGTGCATCCAATTGGTGTTTTGTGTCATTGGATGAACATTTAGGTCATTTTCGTCCTCCCTACACTTAATCTTGTCCAATTAGGGTTTTTAACCAATCTTGTGCATCCAATAGGTGTTTTGTGTCATTGGATGAATATTTAGGTCATTTTCGTCCTCCTTACACTTAATCTTGTCCAATTAGGGTTTTTAACCAATCTTGTGCATCCAATAGGATTTTGTCATTGGATGAACATTTACGTCATTTTCGTCCTCCCTACACTTAATCTTGTCCAATTAGGGTTTTTAACCAATCTTGTGGATCCAATAGGTGTTTTGTGTCATTGGATGAATATTTAGGACATTTTCGTCCTCCCTACACTTAATCTTGTCCAATTAGGGTTTTTAACCAATCTTGTGCATCCAATAGGTATCTTGTGTCATTGGATGAACATTTAGGTCATTTTCGCTCTCCCTACACTTTATCTTGTCCAATTAGGGTTTCTAACCAATCTTGTACATCCAATTGGTGTTTTTGTGTCATTGGATGAACAATTAGGTCATTTTTGTCCTCCCTACACTTAATCTTGTCCAATTAGGGTTTCTAACCAATCTTGTGTATCCGATAGGTGTTTTTGTGTCATTAGATGAACAATTAGGTCATTTTCTTCCTCCCTAAGCTAAATCTTATCCAATTAAGGTTTTTAACCAATCTTGTGCATCCAATAAGTGTTTTTGTGTCATTGGTTGAACACTTAGGTCATTTTCGTCCTCCCTAGGCTAATTCTTGTCCAATTAGGGTTTTTAACCAATCTTGTGCATCCAATAGGTGTTTTGTGTCATTGGATGAATATTTAGGTCATTTTCGTCCTCCCTTTGATAATTCTTGTCCAATTAGGGTTTAAAACCAATCTTGTGCATCCAATAGGTGTTTTGTGTCATTGGATGAACGTTTAGGTCATTATCGTCCTCCCTAGGCTAATTCTTATCCAATTAGGGTTTTTAACCAATCTTGTGCATCCAATACGTGTTTTGTGTCATTGGATGAACATTTAGGTCATTTTCGTCCTCCCTACACTTAATCTTGTCCAATTAGGGTTTTTAACCAATCTTGTGTATCCAATAGGTGTTTTGTGTCATTGGATGTACATTTAGGTCATTTTCGTCCTCCCTAGGCTAATTCTTATCCAATTAGGGTTTTTAACCAATCTTGTGCATCCAATAGGTGTGTTTGTGTCATTGGATGAACAATTAGGTCATTTTCGTCTTCCCTAGGCTAATTCTTGTCGAATTAGGGTTTTTAACCAATCTTGTGCATCCAATAGGTGTTTTGCATCATTGGACGAATATTTACGTCATTTTCGTCCTCCCTAAACTTAACCTTGTCGAATTAGGGTTTCTAACCAATCTTGTGCATCCAATAGGTGTGTTTGTGTCATTGGATGAACAATTAGGTCATTTTCGTTCTCCCTAGGATAATTCTTATCCAATTAGGGTTTTTAACCAATCTTGTGCATCCAATAGGTGTTTTGTGTCATTGGATGAACATTTAGGTCATTTTCGTCCTCCCTACACTTAATCTTGTCCAATTAGGGTTTTTAACCAATCTTGTGCATCCAATAGGTGTTTTGTGTCATTGGATGAATATTTAGGTCATTTTCGTCATCCCTACACTTAATCTTGTCTAATTAGGGTTTTTAACCAATCTTGTGCATCCAATAAGTGTTTTGTGTCATTGGATAAACATTTAGGTCATTTTCGTCCTCCCTACACTTTATCTTGTCTAATTAGGGTTTTTAACCAATCTTGTGCATCCAATAGGTGTTTTGTGTCATTGGATGAATATTTAGGTCATTTTCGTCATCCCTACACTTAATCTTGTCGAATTAGGGTTTTTAACCAATCTTGTGCATCCAATAGGTGTTTTGTATCATTGGACGAATATTTACGTCATTTTCGTCCTCCCTAAACTTAACCTTGTCCAATTAGGGTTTCTAACCAATCTTGTGCATCCAATAGGTGTGTTTGTGTCATTGGATGAACAATTAGGTCATTTTCGTCCTCCCTAGGATAATTCTTGTCCAATTAGGGTTTTTAACCAATCTTGTGCATCCAATAGGTGTTTTGTGTCATTGGATGAACATTTAGGTCATTTTCGTCCTCCCTACACTTAATCTTGTCCAATTAGGGTTTTTAACCAATCTTGTGCATCCAATAGGGGTTTTGTGTCATTGGATGAATATTTAGGTCATTTTCACCCTCCATACACTTAATCTTGTCGAATTAGGGTTTTTAGCCAATCTTGTGCATCCAATGGCTGTTTTTGTGTCATTGGATGAATATTTAGGTCATTTTCGTCCTCCCTACACATAATCTTGTCCAATTAGGGTTTTGAACCAATCTTGTGCAGCCAATAGGTGTTTTGTGTCAATGAATGAACATTTAGGTCATTTTAAGTCCTCCCTACACTTTATCTTGTCCAATTAGGGTTTCTAACCAATCTTGTGCATCCAATTGGGGTTTTTGTGTCATTGGATGAACAATTAGGTCATTTTCGTCCTCCCTAGGATTATTATTGTCCAATTAGGGTTTTTAACAAATCTTGTGCATCCAATAGGTGTTTTTGTATCATTTGATGAACATTTAGGTCATTTTCACCCTCCCTACACTTAATCTTGTCCAATTAGGGTTTTTAACCAATCTTGTGCATCGAATAGGTGTTTTGTGTCATTGGATGAACAATTAGTTCATTTTCGTCCTCCCTAGGCTAATTCTTGTCCAATTAGGGTTTTTAACCAATCTTGTGCATCCAATAGATGTTTTTGTGTCATTGGATGAACATTTAGGTCATTTTCATCCTCCCTAGGCTTATGCTTGTCCAATTAGGGTTTCTAACAAATCTTGTGCATCCAATAGTTGTGATTGTGTCATTAGATGAACAATTAGGTCATTTTCGTCCTCCCTAGGATAATTCTTGTCCAATTAGGGTATTTAAGAAATCTTGTGCATCCAATAGGTGTTTTGTGTCATTGCATGAAAACTTAGGTCATTTTCGTCCTCCAGAGGCTAATTCTTATCCAATTAGGGTTTTTAACCAATCTTGTGCATCAAATAGGTGTTTTGTGTCATTGGATGAACATTTAGGTCATTTTCGTCCTCCCTACACTTAATCTTGTCCAATTAGGGTTTTTAACCAATCTTGTGCATCCAATAGGTGTTTTGTGTCATTGGATGAATATTTAGGTCATTTTCACCCTCCATACACTTAATCTTGTCCAATTAGGGTTTTTAGCCAATCTTGTGCATCCAATGGCTGTTTTTGTGTCATTGGATGAATATTTAGGTCATTTTCGTCCTCCCTACACATAATCTTGTCCAATTAGGGTTTTGAACCAATCTTGTGCATCCAATAGGTGTTTTGTGTCAATGAATGAACATTTAGGTCATTTTAAGTCCTCCCTACACTTTATCTTGTCCAATTAGGGTTTTTAACCAATCTTGTGCATCCAATAGGTGTTTTGTGTCATTGGATGAATATTTAGGTCATTTTCGTCATCCCTACACTTAATCTTGTCTAATTAGGGTTTTTAACCAATCTTGTGCATCCAATAAGTGTTTTGTGTCATTGGATGAACATTTAGGTCATTTTCGTCCTCCCTACACTTTATCTTGTCCAATTAGGGTTTCTAACCAATCTTGTGCATCCAATAGGTGTTTTTGTGTCATTGGATGAACATTTAGATCATTTTCATCCTCCCTAGGCTTATGCTTGTTCAATTAGGGTTTCTAACAAATCTTATGCATCCAATAGTTGTGTTTGTGTCATTGGATGAACATTTAGGTCATTTTCGTCCTCCCTACACTTAATCTTGTCCAATTAGGGTTTTTAACCAATCTTGTGCATCAAATAGGTGTTTTGTGTCATTGGATGAACATTTAGGTCATTTTCGTCCTCCCTACACTTAATCTTGTCCAATTAGGGTTTTTAACCAATCTTGTGCATCCAATAGGTGTTTTGTGTCATTGGATGAACATTTAGGTCATTTTCGTGCTCCCTACACTTAATCTTGTCCAATTAGGGTTTTTAACCAATCTTGTGCATCCAATGGGTGTTTTTGTGTCATTGGATGAACAATTAGGTCATTTCCGTCCTCCCTAGGCTAATTCTTGTCCAATTAGGGTTTTTAACCAATCTTGTGCATCCAATACGTGTTTTGTGTCATTGGATAAACTTTAGGTCATTTTTGTCCTCCCTACACTTAATCTGGTCCAATTAGGGTTTTTAACCAATCTTGTGGATCCAATAGGTGTTTTGTGTCATTGGATGAATATTTAGGACATTTTCGTCCTCCCTACACTTAATCTTGTCCAATTAGGGTTTTTAACCAATCTTGTGCATCCAATAGGTATTTTGTGTCATTGGATGAACATTTAGGTCATTTTCGCTCTCCCTACACTTTATCTTGTCCAATTAGGGTTTCTAACCAATCTTGTACATCCAATTGGTGTTTTTGTGTCATTGGATGAACAATTAGGTCATGTTTGTCCTCCCTAGGATAATTCTTGTCCAATTAGGGTTTTTAACAAACCTTGTGCATCCAATAGGTGTTTTGTGTTATTGGAGGAACATTTAGGTCATTTTCGTCCTCCCTAGGCTAATTCTTATCCAATTAGGGTTTTTAACCAATCTTGTGCATCCAATAGGTGTTTTGTGTCATTGGATAAACATTTAGGTCATTTTCGTCCTCCCTACACTTAATCTTGTCCAATTAGGGTTTCTAACCAATCTTGTGTATCCGATAAGTGTTTTTGTGTCATTGGTTGAACACTTAGGTCATTTTCGTCCTCCCTAGGCTAATTCTTGTCCAATTAGGGTTTTTAACCAATCTTGTGCATCCAATAGGTGTTTTGTGTCATTGGATGAATATTTAGGTCATTTTCGTCCTCCCTACACTTAATCTTGTCCAATTGTACATCCAATTGGTGTTTTTGTGTCATTGGATGAACAATTAGGTCATTTTTGCCCTCCCTAGGATAATTCTTGTCCAATTAGGGTTTTTAAGAAATCTTGTGCATCCAATAGGTGTTTTGTGTCATTGGAGGAACATTTAGGTCATTTTCGTCCTCCCTAGGCTAATTCTTATCCAATTAGGGTTTTTAACCAATCTTGTGCATCCAATAGGTGTTTTGTGTCATTGGATGAATATTTAGGTCATTTTCGTCCTCCCTACACTTAATCTTGTCCAATTAGGGTTTTTAACCAATCTTGTGCATCCAATAGGTATTTTGTGTCATTGGATGAACAATTAGGTCATTTTCGTCCTCCCTAGGCTAATTCTTGTCCAATTAGGGTTTTTAACCAATCTTGTGCATCCAATAGGTGTTTTGTGTCATTGGATGAACATTTAGGTCATTTTAGTCCTCCCTACACTTAATCTTGTCCAATTAGGGTTTTTAACCAATCTTGTGCATCCAATAGGTGTTTTGTGTCATTGGATGAATATTTAGGTCATTTTCGTCATCCCTACACTTAATCTTGTCTAATTAGGGTTTTTAACCAATCTTATGCATCCAATAAGTGTTTTGTGTCATTGGATGAACATTTAGGTCATTTTCGTCCTCCCTACACTTTATCTTGTCCAATTAGGGTTTCTAACCAATCTTGTGCATCCAATAGGTGTTTTTGTGTCATTGGATGAACATTTAGATCATTTTCATCCTCCCTAGGCTTATGCTTGTTCAATTAGGGTTTCTAACAAATCTTGTGCATCCAATAGTTGTGTTTGTGTCATTGGATGAACATTTAGGTCATTTTCGTCCTCCCTACACTTAATCTTGTCCAATTAGGGTTTTTAACCAATCTTGTGCATCCAATAGGTGTTTTGTGTCATTGGATGAACATTTAGGTCATTTTCACCCTCCATACACTTAATCTTGTCCAATTAGGGTTTTTAACCAATCTTGTGCATCCAATGGCTGTTTTTGTGTCATTGGATGAACAATTAGGTCCTTTTCGTCTTCCCTAGGCTAATTCTTGTCCAATTAGGTTTTTTAACCAATCTTGTGCATCCAATAGGTGTTTTTGTGTCATTGGATGAACATTTAGGTCATTTTCATCCTCCCTAGGCTTATGCTTGTCCAATTAGGGTTTTTAACAAATCTTGTGCATCCAATAGTTGTGTTTGTGTCATTGGATGAACATTTAGATCATTTTCGTCCTCCCTACACTTAATCTTGTCCAATTAGGGTTTTTAACCAATCTTGTGCATCAAATAGGTGTTTTGTGTCATTGGATGAACATTTAGGTCATTTTCGTCCTCCCTACACTTAATCTTGTCCAATTAGGGTTTTTAACCAATCTTGTGCATCCAATGGCTGTTTTTGTGTCATTGGATGAACAATTAGGTCCTTTTCGTCTTCCCTAGGCTAATTCTTGTCCAATTAGGTTTTTTAACCAATCTTGTGCATCCAATAGGTGTTTTTGTGTCATTGGATGAACATTTAGGTCATTTTCATCCTCCCTAGGCTTATGCTTGTCCAATTAGGGTTTTTAACAAATCTTGTGCATCCAATAGTTGTGTTTGTGTCATTGGATGAACATTTAGGTCATTTTCGTCCTCCCTACACTTAATCTTGTCCAATTAGGGTTTTTAACCAATCTTGTGCATCAAATAGGTGTTTTGTGTCATTGGATGAACATTTAGGTCATTTTCGTCCTCCCTAGGATAATTCTTGTCCAATTAGGGTATTTAACAAATCTTGTGCATCCAATAGGTGTTTTGTGTCATTGCATGAAAACTTAGGTCATTTTCGTCCTCCAGAGGCTAATTCTTATCCAATTAGGGTTTTTAACCAATCTTGTGCATCAAATAGGTGTTTTGTGTCATTGGATGAACATTTAGGTCATTTTCGTCCTCCCTACACTTAATCTTGTCCAATTAGGGTTTTTAACTAATCTTATGCATCCGATAGGTGTTTTTGTGTCATTGGATGAACATTTAGGTCATTTTCGTCCTCCCTAAACTTAATCTTGTCCAATTAGGGTTTCTAACCAATCTTGTGCATCCAATAGGTATTTTTGTATCATTGGATGAACAATTAGGTCATTTTCGTCCTCCCTAGGCTAATTCTTGTCCAATTTGGGTTTTTAACCAATCTTGTGCATCCAATACACAAAACACCTAATTGGACAAAATTAAGTGTAGGGAGGATGAAAATGTCCTAAATATTCATCCAATGACACAAAACACCTATTGTATCCACAAGATTGGTTAGAAACCCTAATTGGACAAGATTAAGTGTAGGGAGGACAAAAATGACCTAAATGTTTATCCAATGACACAAAACACCTATTGGATGCACAAGATTGGTTAAAAACCCTAATTGGATAAGAATTAGCCTAGGGAGGACGAAAATGACCTAAATGTTCCTCCAATGACACAAAACACCTATTGGATGCACAAGATTTCTTAAAAACCCTAATTGGACAAGAATTATCCTAGGGAGGACAAAAATGACCTAATTGTTCATCCAATGACACAAAAACACCAATTGGATATACAATTGGACAAGATTAAGTGTAGGGAGGACGAAAATGACTTAAATATTCATCCAATGACACAAAACACCTATTGGATGCACAAGATTGGTTAAAAACCCTAATTGGACAAGAATTAGCCTAGGGAGGACGAAAATGACCTAAGTGTTCAACCAATGACACAAAAACACTTATTGGATGCACAAGATTGGATAAAAACCTTAATTGGATAAGATTTAGCTTAGGGAGGAAGAAAATGACCTAATTGTTCATCTAATGACACAAAAACACCTATTGGATACACAAGATTGGTTAGAAACCCTAATTGGACAAGATTAAGTATAGGGAGGAAGAAAATGACCTAAATGTTCATCCAATGACACAAAACACCTATTGGATGCACAAGATTGGTTAAAAACCCTAATTGGATAAGAATTAGCCTAGGGAGGACGAAAATGACCTAAATGTTCCTCCAATAACACAAAACACCTATTGGATGCACAAGATTTGTTAAAAACCCTAATTGGACAAGAATTATCCTAGGGAGAACAAAAATGACCTAATTGTTCATCCAATGACACAAAAAAACCAATTGGATGTACAAGATTGGTTAGAAACCCTAATTGGACAAGATAAAGTGTAGGGAGAGCGAAAATGACCTAAATGTTCATCCAATGACACAAAATACCTATTGCATGCACAAGATTGGTTAAAAACCCTAATTGGACAAAATTAAGTGTAGGGAGGACGAAAATGTCCTAAATATTCATCCAATGACACAAAACACCTATTGGATCCACAAGATTGGTTAAAAACCCTAATTGGACAAGATTAAGTGTAGGGAGGACGAAAATGACCTAAATGTTTATCCAATGACACAAAACACGTATTGGATGCACAAGATTGGTTAAAAACCCTAATTGGACAAGAATTAGCCTAGGGAGAACGGAAATGACCTAATTGTTCATCCAATGACACAAAAACACCCATTGGATGCACAAGATTGGTTAAAAACCCTAATTGGACAAGATTAAGTGTAGGGGGGACGAAAATGACCTAAATGTTCATCCAATGACACAAAACACCTATTGGATGCACAAGATTGGTTAAAAACCCTAATTGGACAAGAATTAGCCTAGGGAGGACGAAAATGACCTAATTGTTCATCCAATGACACAAAAACACCTATCGGATGCACAAGATTGGTTAGAAACCCTAATTAGACAAGATTAAGTGTAGAGAGGACGAAAATGACCTAAATGTTCATCCAATGACACAAAACACCTAATGGATGCACAATATTGGTTAAAAACCCTAATTGGACAAGAATTTGCCTAGGGAGGACGAAAATGACCTAAATGTTCATCCAATGACACAAAAACACCCATTGGATGAACAAGATTGGTTAAAAACCCTAATTGGACAAGATTAAGTGTAGGGAGGACGAAAATGACCTAAATGTTCATCCAATGGCACAAAACACCAATTAAATGCACAAGATTGGTTAAAAACCCTAATTGGACAAGAATTAGCCTAGGGAGGACAAAAATGACCTAATTGTTCATCCAATGAAACAAAAACACCAATTGGATGCACAAGATTGGTTAGAAACCTTAATTGGACAAGATAAAGTGTAGGGAGGACGAAAATGACGTAAATGTTCATCCAATGACACAAAACACGTATTGGATGCACAAGATTGGTTAAAAACCCTAATTGGATAAGAATTAGCCTACGGAAGACGAAAATAACCTACGTGTGCATCCAATGACACAAAACACCTATTGGATGCACAAGATTTGTTAAAAACCCTAATTGGACAAGAATTATTCTAGGGAGGACGAAAATGACCTAATTGTTCATCCAATGACACAAAAACACCAATTGGATGTACAAGATTGGTTAGAAACCCTAATTGGACAAGATAAAGTGTAGGGAGAGAGAAAATGACCTAAATGGTCATCCAATGACACAAAATACCTATTGGATGCACAAGATTGGTTAAAAACCCTAATTGGACAAGATTAAGTGTAGGGAGGACGAAAATGTCCTAAATATTCATCCAATGACACAAAACACCTATTGGATCCACAAGATTGGTTAAAAACCCTAATTGGACAAGATTAAGTGTAGGGAGGACGAAAATGACCTAAATGTTTATCCAATGACACAAAACACGTATTGGATTCACAAGATTGGTTAAAAACCCTAATTGGACAAGAATTAGCCTAGGGAGGACGGAAATGACCTAATTGTTCATCCAATGACACAAAAACACCCATTGGATGCACAAGATTGGTTAAAAACCCTAATTGGACAAGATTAAGTGTAGGGAGGACGAAAATGACCTAAATGTTCATCCAATGACACAAAACATCTATTGGATGCAAAAGATTGGTTAAAAATCCTAATTGGACAAGAATTAGCCTAGGGAGGACAAAAATGACCAAAATGTTCATCCAATATCACACAAAACACCTATTGGATGCACAAGATTGGTTAAAATCCCTAATTGGATAAGAATTAGCCTAGGCAGGACGAAAATGACTTAAGTGTTCAACCAATGACACAAAAACACTTATTGGATGCACAAGATTGGTTAAAAACCCTAATTGGACAAGAATTAGCCTAGGGAGGAAGAAAATGACCTAATTGTTTATCCAATGACACAAAAACACCTATCGGATGCACAAGATTGGTTAGAAACCCTAATTAGACAAGATTAAGTGTAGAGAGGACGAAAATGACCTAAATGTTCATCCAATGACACAAAACACCTAATGGATGCACAATATTGGTTAAAAACCCTAATTGGAGAAGAATTTGCCTAGGGAGGACGAAAATGACCTAAATGTTCATCCAATGACACAAAAACACCCATTGGATGAACAAGATTGGTTAAAATCCCTAATTGGACAAGATTAAGTGTAGGGAGGACGAAAATGACCTAAATGTTCATCCAATGGCACAAAACACCAATTAAATGCACAAGATTGGTTAAAAACCCTAATTGGACAAGAATTAGCCTAGGGAGGACAAAAATGACCTAATTGTTCATCCAATGAAACAAAAACACCAATTGGATGCACAAGATTGGTTAGAAACCCTAATTGGACAAGCTAAAGTGTAGGGAGGACGAAAATGACGTAAATGTTCATCCAATGACACAAAACACCTATTGGATGCACAAGATTTGTTAAAAACCCTAATTGGACAAGAATTATTCTAGGGAGGACGAAAATTTCCTAATTGTTCATCCAATGACACAAAAACACCAATTGAATGTACAAGATTGGTTAGAAACCCTAATTGGACAAGATAAAGTGTAGGGAGAGAGAAAATGACCTAAATGTTCATCCAATGACACAAAATACCTATTGGATGCACAAGATTGGTCAAAAAACCTAATTGGACAAGATTAAGTGTAGGGAGGACGAAAATGACGTAAATGTTCATCCAATGACAAAATCCTATTGGATGCACAAGATTGGTTAAAAACCCTAATTGGACAAGATTAAGTGTAAGGAGGACGAAAATGACCTAAATATTCATCCAATGACACAAAACACCTATTGGATGCACAAGATTGGTTAAAAACCCTAATTGGACAAGATTAAGTGTAGGGAGGACGAAAATGACCTAAATATTCATCCAATGACACAAAACATCTATTGGATGCACAAGATTGGTTAAAAACCCTAATTGGACAAGATTAAGTGTAGGGAGGACGAAAATGACCTAAATGTTCATCCAATGACACAAAATATCTATTGGATGCACAAGATTGGTTAAAAACCCTAATTGGACAAGATTAAGTGTAGGGAGGACGAAAATGACCTAAATATTCATCCAATGACACAAAACACCTATTGGATGCACAAGATTGGTTAAAAACCCTAATTGGACAAGATTAAGTGTAGGGAGCACGAAAATGACCTAAATATTCATCCAATGACACAAAACACCTATTGGATGCACAAGATTGGTTAAAAACCCTAATTGGACAAGATTAAGTGTAAGGAGGACGAAAATGACCTAAATATTCATCCAATGACACAAAACACCTATTGGATGCACAAGATTGGTTAAAAAACCTAATTGGACAAGATAAAGTGTAGGGAGGACGAAAATGACGTAAATGTTCATCCAATGACACAAAACACGTATTGGATGCACAAGATTGGTTAAAAACCCTAATTGGATAAGAATTAGCCTAGGGAGGACGATAATGACCTAAACGTTCATCCAATGACACCAAACACCTATTGGATGCACAAGATTGGTTTTAAACCCTAATTGGACAAGAATTATCATAGGGAGGACGAAAATGACGTAATTGTTCATCCAATGACACAAAAACACCTATCGGATGCACAAGATTGGTTAGAAACCCTAATTGGACAAGATAAAGTGTAGGGAGGACGAAAATGACGTAAATGTTCATCCAATGACACAAAACACGTATTGGATGCACAAGATTGGTTAAAAACCCTAATTTGATATGAATTAGCCTAGGGAGGACGAAAATGACCTAATTGTTCATCCAATGACACAAAAACACCAATTGGATGCACAAGATTGGTTAGAAACCCTAATTGGACAAGATAAAGTGTAGGGAGGACGAAAATGACGTAAATGTTCATCCAATGACACAAAACACGTATGGGATGCACAAGATTGGTTAAAAACCCTAATTGGATAAGAATTAGCCTAGGGAGGACGATAATGACCTAAACGTTCATCCAATGACACAAAACACCTATTGGATGCACAAGATTGGTTTTAAACCCTAATTGGACAAGAATTATCAAAGGGAGGACGAAAATGACCTAATTGTTCATCCGATGACACAAAAACACCAATTGGATGCACAAGATTGGTTAGAAACCCTCATTGGACAAGATTAAGTGTAGGGAGGACGAAAATGACGTAAATGTTCATCCAATGACACAAAATCCTATTTAATGCACAAGATTGGTTAAAAACCCTAATTGGACAAGATTAAGTGTAGGGAGGACGAAAATGACCTAAATATTCATCCAATGACACAAAACACCTATTGGATGCACAAGATTGGTTAAAAACCCTAATTGGACAAGAATTAGCCTAGGGAGGACGAAAATGACCTAAGTGTTCAACCAATGACACAAAAACACTTATTGGATGCACAAGATTGGTTAAAAACCTTAATTGGATAAGATTTAGCTTAGGGAGGAAGAAAATGACCTAATTGTTCATCTAATGACACAAAAACACCTATCGGATACACAAGATTGGTTAGAAACCCTAATTGGACAAGATTAAGTGTAGGTAGGACAAAAATGACCTAATTGTTCATCCAATGACACAAAAACACCAATTGGATGTACAAGATTGGTTAGAAACCCTAATTGGACAAGATAAAGTGTAGGGAGAGCGAAAATGACCTAAATGTTCATCCAATGACACAAGATACCTATTGGATGCACAAGATTGGTTAAAAACCCTAATTGGACAAGATTAAGTGTAGGGAGGACGAAAATGTCCTAAATATTCATCCAATGAGACAAAACACCTATTGGATCCACAAGATTGGTTAAAAACCCTAATTGGACAAGATTAAGTGTAGGGAGGACCAAAATGACCTAAAGTTTATCCAATGACATAAAACACGTATTGGATGCACAAGATTGGTTAAAAACCCTAATTGGACAAGAATTAGCCAAGGGAGGACGGAAATGACCTAATTGTTCATCCAATGACACAAAAACACCCATTGGATGCACAAGATTGGTTAAAAACCCTAATTGGACAAGATTAAGTGTAGGGAGGACGAAAATGACCTAAATGTTCATCCAATGACACAAAACACCTATTGGACGCAAAAGATTGGTTAAAAATCCTAATTGGACAAGAATTAGTCTAGGGAGGACAAAAATGACCTAAATGTTCATCCAATATCACACAAATCACCTATTGGATGCACAAGATTGGTTAAAATCCCTAATTGGATAAGAATTAGCCTAGGCAGGACGAAAATGACTTAAGTGTTCAACCAATGACCCAAAAACACCTATTCGATGCACAAGATTGGTTAAAAACCCTAATTGGACAAGAATTAGCCTAGGGAGGAAGAAAATGACCTAATTGTTCATCCAATGACACAAAAACACCCATTGGATGAACAAGATTGGTTAAAATCCCTAATTGGACAAGATTAAGTGTAGGGAGGACGAAAATGACCTAAATGTTCATCCAATGGCACAAAACACCAATTAAATGCACAAGATTGGTTAAAAACCCTAATTGGACAAGAATTAGCCTAGGGAGGACAAAAATGACCTAATTGTTCATCTAATGAAACAAAAACACCAATTGGATGCACAAGATTGGTTAGAAACCCTAATTGGACAAGCTAAAGTGTAGGGAGGACGAAAATGACGTAAATGTTCATCCAATGACACAAAACACCTATTGGATGCACAAGATTTGTTAAAAACCCTAATTGGACAAGAATTATTCTAGGGAGGACGAAAATTTCCTAATTGTTCATCCAATGACACAAAAACACCAATTGAATGTACAAGATTGGTTAGAAACCCTAATTGGACAAGATAAAGTGTAGGGAGAGAGAAAATGACCTAAATGTTCATCCAATGACACAAAACACCTATTGGACGCAAAAGATTGGTTAAAAATCCTAATTGGACAAGAATTAGTCTAGGGAGGACAAAAATGACCTAAATGTTCATCCAATATCACACAAATCACCTATTGGATGCACAAGATTGGTTAAAATCCCTAATTGGATAAGAATTAGCCTAGGCAGGACGAAAATGACCTAATTGTTCATCCAATGACACAAAAACACCTATCGGATGCACAAGATTGGTTAGAAACCCTAATTGGACAAGATTAAGTGTAGGGAGGACGAAAATGACCTAAATGTTTATCCAATGACACAAAACACCTATTGGATGCACAATATTGGTTAAAAACCCTAATTGGACAAGAATTAGCCTAGGGAGGACGAAAATGACCTAAATGTTCCTCCAATGACACAAAACACCTATTGGATGCACAAGATTTGTTAAAAACCGTAATTGGACAAGAATTAGCCTAGGGAGGAAGAAAATGACCTAATTGTTTATCCAATGACACAAAAACACCCATTGGATGCACAAGATTAGTTAAAAACCCTAATTGGACAAGATTAAGTGTAAGGAGAACGAAAATGACCTAAATGTTCATCCAATGACACAAAACATCTATTGGATGCACAAGATTGGTTAACAACCCTAATTGGACAAGATTAAATGTGGGGAGGACGAAAATGACCTAAATGTTCATCCAATGACACAAAACACTTATTGGATGCACAAGATTGGTCAAAAACCCTAATTGGATAAGAATTAGCCTAGAGAGGATGAAAATGACCTAAGTGTTCATCCAATGACACAAAACACCTATTGGATGCACAAGATTGGTTAAAACCCCTAATTGGACAAGAATTAGCCTAGGGAAAATGACCTAATTGTTCATCCAATGACACAAAAACACCTATCGGATGCACAAGATTGGTTAGAAACCCTAATTAGACAAGATTAAGTGTAGAGAGGACGAAAATGACCTAAATGTTCATCCAATGACACAAAACACCTAATGGATGCACAATATTGGTTAAAAACCCTAATTGGACAAGAATTAGCCTAGGGAGGACGAAAATGACCTAAATGTTCATCCAATGACACAAAAACACCCATTGGATGAACAAGATTGGTTAAAAACCCTAATTGGACAAGATTAAGTGTAGGGAGGACGAAAATGACCTAAATGTTCATCCAATGGCACAAAACACCAATTAAATGCACAAGATTGGTTAAAAACCCTAATTGGACAAGAATTAGCCTAGGGAGGACAAAAATGACCAAATTGTTCATCCAATGAAACAAAAACACCAATTGGATGCACAAGATTGGTTAGAAACCCTAATTGGACAAGCTAAAGTGTAGGGAGGACGAAAATGACGTAAATGTTCATCCAATGACACAAAACACCTATTGGATGCACAAGATTTGTTAAAAACCCTAATTGGACAAGAATTATTCTAGGGAGGACGAAAATTTCCTAATTGTTCATCCAATGACACAAAAACACCAATTGGATGTACAAGATTGGTTAGAAACCCTAATTGGACAAGATAAAGTGTAGGGAGAGAGAAAATGACCTAAATGTTCATCCAATGACACAAAATACCTATTGGATGCACAAGATTGGTTAAAAACCCTAATTGGACAAGATTAAGTGTAGGGAGGATGAAAATGACGTAAATGTTCATCCAATGACAAAATCCTATTGGATGCACAAGATTGGTTAAAAACCCTAATTGGACAAGATTAAGTGTAAGGAGGACGAAAATGACCTAAATATTCATCCAATGACACAAAACACCTATTGGATGCACAAGATTGGTTAAAAACCCTAATTGGACAAGATTAAGTGTAGGGAGGACGAAAATGACCTAAATGTTCATCCAATGACACAAAAACACCAATTGGATGCACAAGATTGGTTAGAAACCCTAATTGGACAAGATAAAGTGTAGGGAGGATGAAAATGACGTAAATGTTCATCCAATAACACAAAACACGTATTGGATGCACAAGATTGGTTAAAAACCCTAATTGGATAAGAATTAGCCTAGGGAGGACGATAATGACCTAAACGTTCATCCAATGACACAAAACACCTATTGGATGCACAAGATTGGTTTTAAACCCTAATTGGACAAGAATTATCTAAGGGAGGACGAAAATGACCTAATTGTTCATCCAATGACACAAAAACACCAATTGGATGCACAAGATTGGTTAGAAACCCTAATTGGACAAGATTAAGTGTAGGGAGGACGAAAATGACGTAAATGTTCATCCAATGACACAAAATCCTATTGAATGCACAAGATTGGTTAAAAACCCTAATTGGACAAGATTAAGTGTAGGGAGGACGAAAATGACCTAAATATTCATCCAATGACCCAAAACACCTATTGGATGCACAAGATTGGTTAAAAACCCTAATTGGACAAGAATTAGCCTAGGGAGGACGAAAATGACCTAAGTGTTCAACCAATGACACAAAAACACTTATTGGATGCACAAGATTGGTTAAAAACCTTAATTGGATAAGATTTAGCTTAGGGAGGAAGAAAATGACCTAATTGTTCATCTAATGACACAAAAACACCTATCGGATACACAAGATTGGTTAGAAACCCTAATTGGACAAGATTAAGTGTAGGTAGGACAAAAATGACCTAATTGTTCATCCAATGACACAAAAACACCAATTGGATGTACAAGATTGGTTAGAAACCCTAATTGGACAAGATAAAGTGTAGGGAGAGCGAAAATGACCTAAATGTTCATCCAATGACACAAGATACCTATTGGATGCACAAGATTGGTTAAAAACCCTAATTGGACAAGATTAAGTGTAGGGAGGACGAAAATGTCCTAAATATTCATCCAATGACACAAAACACCTATTGGATCCACAAGATTGGTTAAAAACCCTAATTGGACAAGATTAAGTGTAGGGAGGACGAAAATGACCTAAATGTTTATCCAATGACACAAAACACGTATTGGATGCACAAGATTGGTTAAAAACCCTAATTGGATAAGAATTAGCCTAGGGAGGACGAAAATGACCTAAATGTTCCTCCAATGACACAAAACACCTATTGGATACACAAGATTTGTTAAAAACCCTAATTGGACAAGAATTATCCTAGGGAGGACAAAAATGACCTAATTGTTCATCCAATGACACAAAAACACCAATTGGATGTACAAGATTGGTTAGAAACCCTAATTGGACAAGATAAAGTGTAGGGAGAGCGAAAATGACCTAAATGTTCATCCAATGACACAAAATACCTATTGGATGCACAAGATTGGTTAAAAACCCTAATTGGACAAGATTAAGTGTAGGGAGGACGAAAATGTCCTAAATATTCATCCAATGACACAAAACACCTATTGGATCCACAAGATTGGTTAAAAACCCTAATTGGACCAGATTAAGTGTAGGGAGGACAAAAATGACCTAAAGTTTATCCAATGACACAAAACACGTATTGGATGCACAAGATTGGTTAAAAACCCTAATTGGACAAGAATTAGCCTAGGGAGGACGGAAATGACCTAATTGTTCATCCAATGACACAAAAACACCCATTGGATGCACAAGATTGGTTAAAAACCCTAATTGGACAAGATTAAGTGTAGGGAGCACGAAAATGACCTAAATGTTCATCCAATGACACAAAACACCTATTGGATGCACAAGATTGGTTAAAAACCCTAATTGGACAAGAATTAGCCTAGGGAGGACGAAAATGACCTAAATGTTCATCCAATGACTCAAAAACACCTATTGGATGCACAAGATTGGTTAAAAACCCTAATTGGACCAGAATTAGCCTAGGGAGGACGAAAATGACCTAATTGTTCATCCAATGACACAAAAATACCTAATGGATGGACAAGATTGGTTAAAAACACTAATTGGACAAGATTAAGTGTAGGGAGGACGAAAATGACCTAAATGTTCATCCAATGACACAAAACACCTATTGGATGCACAAGATTGGTTAAAAACCCTAATTGGACAAGATTAAGTGTAGGGAGGACGAAAATGACCTAAATGTTTATCCAATAACACAAAACACGTATTGGATGCACAAGATTGGTTAAAAACCCTAATTGGACAAGATTAAGTGTAGGGAGGACGAAAATGTCCTAAATGTTCATCCAATGACACAAAACACCTATTGGATCCACAAGATTGGTTAAAAACCCTAATTGGACAAGATTAAGTGTAGGGAGGACGAAAATGACCTAAATGTTTATCCAATAACACAAAACACGTATTGGATGCACAAGATTGGTTAAAAATCCTAATTGGACAAGAATTAGCCTAGGGAGGACTGAAATTACCTAATTGTTCATCCATCGACACAAAAACACCCATTGGATGCACAAGATTGGTTAAAAACCCTAATTGGACAAGATTAAGTGTAGCGAGGACGAAAATGACCTAAATGTTCATCCAATGACACAAAACACCTATTGGATGCACAAGATTGGTTAAAAACCCTAATTGGATAAGAATTAGCCTAGGGAGGACGAAAATGACCTAAATGTTCCTCCAATGACACAAAACACCTATTGGATGCACAAGATTTGTTAAAAACCCTAATTGGACAAGAATTAGCCTAGGGAGGAAGAAAATGACCTAATTGTTTATCCAATGACACAAAAACACCCATTGGATGCACAAGATTAGTTAAAAACCCTAATTGGACAAGATTAAGTGTAAGGAGAACGAAAATGACCTAAATGTTCATCCAATGACACAAAACATCTATTGGATGCACAAGATTGGTTAACAACCCTAATTGGACAAGATTAAATGTGGGGAGGACGAAAATGACCTAAATGTTCATCCAATGACACAAAACACTTATTGGATGCACAAGATTGGTCAAAAACCCTAATTGGATAAGAATTAGCCTAGAGAGGATGAAAATGACCTAAGTGTTCATCCAATGACACAAAACACCTATTGGATGCACAAGATTGGTTTAAAACCCTAATTGGACAAGAATTAGCCTAGGGAGGACGAAAATGACCTAATTGTTCATCCAATGACACAAAAACACCTATCGGATGCATAAGATTGGTTAGAAACCCTAATTGCACAAGATTAAGTGTAGAGAGGACGAAAATGACCTAAATGTTCATCCAATGACACAAAACACCTAATGGATGCACAATATTGGTTAAAAATCCTAATTGGACAAGAATTTGCCTAGGGAGGACTAAAATGACCTAAATGTTCATCCAATGACACAAAAACACCCATTGGATGCAAAAGATTGGTTAAAAACCCTAATTGGACAAGATTAAGTGTAGGGAGGACGAAAATGACGTAAATGTTCATCCAATGACACAAAACACGTATTGGATGCACAAGATTGGTTAAAAACCCTAATTGGATAAGAATTAGCCTAGGGAGGACGATAATGACCTAAACGTTCATCCAATGACACAAAACACCTATTGGATGCACAAGATTGGTTTTAAACCCTAATTGGACAAGAATTATCAAAGGGAGGACGAAAATGACCTAATTGTTCATCCAATGACACAAAAACACCAATTGGATGCACAAGATTGGTTAGAAACCCTAATTGGACAAGATAAAGTGTAGGGTGGACAAAAATGACCTAATCGTTCATCCAATGACACAAAAACACCAATTGGATGTACAAGATTGGTTAGAAACCCTAATTGGACAAGATAAAGTGTAGGGAGAGCGAAAATGACCTAAATGTTCATCCAATGACACAAAATACCTATTGGATGCACAAGATTGGTTAAAAACCCTAATTGGACAAGATTAAGTGTAGGGAGGACGAAAATATCCTAAATATTCATCCAATGACACAAAACACCTATTGGATCCACAAGATTGGTTAAAAACCCTAATTGGACAAGATTAAGTGTAGGGAGGACAAAAATGACCTAAAGTTTATCCAATGACACAAAACACGTATTGGATGCACAAGATTGGTTAAAAACCCTAATTGGACAAGAATTAGCCTAGGGAGGACGGAAATGACCTAATTGTTCGTCCAATGACACAAAAACACCCATTGGATGCACAAGATTGGTTAAAAACCCTAATTGGACAAGATTAAGTGTAGGGAGCACGAAAATGACCTAAATGTTCATCCAATGACACAAAACACCTATTGGATGCACAAGATTGATTAAAAACCCTAATTGGACAAGAATTAGCCTAGGGAGGACGAAAATGACCTAACTGTTCAACCAATGACACAAAAACACTTATTGGATGCACAAGATTGGTTAAAAACCTTAATTGGATAAGATTTAGCTTAGGGAGGAAGAAAATGACCTAATTGTTCATCTAATGACACAAAAACACCTATCGGATACACAAGATTGGTTAGAAACCCTAATTGGACAAGATTAAGTGTAGGGAGGACGAAAATGACCTAAATGTTTATCCAATGACACAAAACACCTATTGGATGCACAAGATTGGTTAAAAACCCTAATTGGATAAGAATTAGCCTAGGGAGGACGAAAATGACCTAAATGTTCCTCCAATAACACAAAACACCTATTGGATGCACAAGGTTTGTTAAAAACCCTAATTGGACAAGAATTATCCTAGGGAGGACAAACATGACCTAATTGTTCATCCAATGACACAAAAACACCAATTGGATGTACAAGATTGGTTAGAAACCCTAATTGGACAAGATAAAGTGTAGGGAGAGCGAAAATGACCTAAATGTTCATCCAATGACACAAAATACCTATTGGATGCACAAGATTGGTTAAAAACCCTAATTGGATAAGATTTAGCTTAGGGAGGAAGAAAATGACCTAATTGTTCATCTAATGACACAAAAACACCTATCGGATACACAAGATTGGTTAGAAACCCTAATTGGACAAGATTAAGTGTAGGGAGGACGAAAATGACCTAAATATTCATCCAATGACACAAAACACCTATTGGATGCACAAGATTGGTTAAAAACCCTAATTGGACAAGAATTAGCCTAGGGAGGACGAAAATGACCTAAGTGTTCAACCAATGACACAAAAACACTTATTGGATGCACAAGATTGGTTAAAAACCTTAATTGGATAAGATTTAACTTAGGGAGGAAGAAAATGACCTAATTGTTCATCTAATGACACAAAAACACCTATTGGATACACAAGATTGGTTAGAAACCCTAATTGGACAAGATTAAGTGTAGGGAGGAAGAAAATGACCTAAATGTTCATCCAATGACACAAAACACCTATTGGATGCACAAGATTGGTTAAAAACCCTAATTGGATAAAAATTAGCCTAGGGAGGACGAAAATGACCTAAATGTTCCTCCAATAACACAAAACACCTATTGGATGCACAAGATTTGTTAAAAACCCTAATTGGACAAGAATTATCCTAGGGAGAACAAAAATGACCTAATTGTTCATCCAATGACACAAAAAAACCAATTGGATGTACAAGATTGGTTAGAAACCCTAATTGGACAAGATAAAGTGTAGGGAGAGCGAAAATGACCTAAATGTTCATCCAATGACACAAAATACCTATTGCATGCACAAGATTGGTTAAAAACCCTAATTGGACAAAATTAAGTGTAGGGAGGATGAAAATGTCCTAAATATTCATCCAATGACACAAAACACCTATTGGATCCACAAGATTGGTTAGAAACCCTAATTGGACAAGATTAAGTGTAGGGAGGACGAAAATGACCTAAATGTTTATCCAATGACACAAAACACGTATTGGATGCACAAGATTGGTTAAAAACCCTAATTGGACAAGAATTAGCCTAGGGAGGACGGAAATGACCTAATTATTCATCCAAGGACACAAAAACACCCATTGGATGCACAAGATTTGTTAAAAACCCTAATTGGACAAGATTAAGTGTAGGGAGGACGAAAATGACCTAAATGTTCATCCAATGACACAAAACACCTATTGGATGCACAAGATTGGTTAAAAACCCTAATTGGACAAGAATTAGCCTAGGGAGGACGAAAATGACCTAATTGTTCATCCAATGACACAAAAACACCTATCGGATGCACAAGATTGGTTAGAAACCCTAATTAGACAAGATTAAGTGTAGAGAGGACGAAAATGACCTAAATGTTCATCCAATGACACAAAACACCTAATGGATGCACAATATTGGTTAAAAACCCTAATTGGACAAGATTAAGTGTAGGGAGGATGAAAATGACCTGAATGTTCATCCAATGACACAAAAACACCTATTGGATGCACAAGATTGGTTAAAAAACCTAATTGGACAAGAATTAGCCTAGGGAAGACGAAAAGGACCTAATTGTTCATCCAATGACACAAAAACAGCCATTGGATGCACAAGATTGGTTAAAAACCCTAATTGGACAAGATTAAGTGTAGGGAGGACGAAAATGACCTAAATGTTCAACCAATGACACAAAACACCTATTCGATGCACAAGATTGGTTAAAAACCCTAATTAGACAAGATTAACTGTAGGGAGGGTGAAAATGACCTAAATGTTCATCCAATGACACAAAAACTCGTATTGGATGCAAAAGATTGGTTAAAAACCCTAATTGGACAAGAATTAGCCTAGGGAGGACGAAAATGACCTAATTGTTCATCCAATGATACAAAAATACCTATTGGATGCACAAGATTGGTTAGAAACCCTAATTGGACAAGATTAAGTTTAGGGAGGACGAAAATGACCTAAATGTTCATCCAATGACACAAAAACACCTATCGGATGCACAAGATTGGTTAAAAACCCTAATTGGACAAGATTAAGTGTAGGGAGGACGAAAATGACCTAAATGTTCATCCAATGACACAAAACACCTATTTGATGCACAAGATTGGTTAAAAACCCTAATTGGACAAGATTAAGTGTAGGGAGGATGAAAATGACCTAAATGTTCATCCAATGACACAAACACAACTATTGGATGCACAAGATTTGTTAGAAACCCTAATTGAACAAGCATAAGCCTAGGGAGGATGAAAATGATCTAAATGTTCATCCAATGACACAAAAACACCTATTGGATGCACAAGATTGGTTAGAAACCCTAATTGGACAAGATAAAGTGTAGGGAGGACGAAAATGACCTAAATGTTCATCCAATGACACAAAACACTTATTGGATGCACAAGATTGGTTAAAAACCCTAATTAGACAAGATTAAGTGTAGGGATGACGAAAATGACCTAAATATTCATCCAATGACACAAAACACCTATTGGATGCACAAGATTGGTTAAAAACCCTAATTGGACAAGATTAAGTGTAGGGAGGACGAAAATGACCTAAATGTTCATCCAATGACACAAAACACCTATTGGATGCACAAGATTGGTTAAAAACCCTAATTAGACAAGAATTATCCTAGGGAGAACGAAAATGACCTAATTGTTCATCCAATGACACAAACACACCTATTGGATGCACAAGATTGGTTAGAAACCCTAATTGGACAAGGTTAAGTTTAGGGAGGACGAAAATGACGTAAATATTCGTCCAATGATACAAAACACCTATTGGATACACAAGATTGGTTAAAAACCCTAATTCGACAAGAATTAGCCTAGGGAAGACGAAAATGACCTAATTGTTCATCCAATGACAGAAAAACACCAATTGGATGCACAAGATTGGTTAAAAACCCTTATTGGATAAGAATTAGCCTAGGGAGGACGAAAATGACCTAAATGTTCATCCAATGACACAAAACACCTATTGGATGCACAAGATTGGTTAAAAACCCTAATTGGACAAGATTAAGTGTAGGGAGGACGAAAATGACGTAAATATTCGTCCAATGATACAAAACACCTATTGGATGCACAAGATTGGTTAAAAACCCTAATTGGACAAGAATTATCCTAGGGAGGACGAAAATGACCTAATTGTTCATCCAATGACACAAACACACCTATTGGATGCACAAGATTGGTTTGAAACCCTAATTGGACAAGGTTAAGTTTAGGGAGGACGAAAATGACGTAAATATTCGTCCAATGATACAAAACACCTATTGGATGCACAAGATTAGTTAGAAACCCTAATTGGACAAGAATTATCATAGGGAGGACGAAAATGACCTAATTGTTCATCCAATGACACAAAAACACCAATTGGATGCACAAGAATTGTTAGAAACCCTAATTGGACAAGATAAAGTGTAGGGAGGACGAAAATGACCTAAATGATCATCCAATGACACAAAACACCTATTGGATGCACAAGATTGGTTAAAAACCCTAATTGGACAAGAATTAGCCTAAGGAGGACGAAAATGACCTAATTGTTCATCCAATGACACAAACACACCTATTGGATGCACAAGATTGGATAGAAACCCTAATTGGACAAGATTAAGTTTAGGGAGGACGAAAATGACCTAAATGTTCATCCAATGACACAAAAACACCTATCGGATGCATAAGATTAGTTAAAAACCCTAATTGGACAAGATTAAGTGTAGGGAGGACGAAAATGACCTAAATGTTCATCCAATGACACAAAACACCTATTTGATGCACAAGATTGGTTAAAAACCCTAATTGGATAAGAATTAGCCTCTGGAGGACGAAAATGACCTAAGTTTTCATGCAATGACACAAAACACCTATTGGATGCACAAGATTTGTTAAATACCCTAATTGGACAAGAATTATCCTAGGGAGGACGAAAATGACCTAAATGTTCATCCAATGACACAAAACACCTATTTGATGCACAAGATTGGTTAAAAACCCTAATTGGACAAGATTAAGTGTAGGGAGGACGAAAATGACCTAAATGTTCATCCAATGACACAAACACAACTATTGGATGCACAAGATTTGTTAAAAACCCTAATTGGACAAGCATAAGCCTAGGGAGGATGAAAATGACCTAAATGTTCATCCAATGACACAAAAACACCTATTGGATGCACAAGATTGGTTAAAAAACCTAATTGGACAAGAATTAGCCTAGGGAAGACGAAAAGGACCTAATTGTTCATCCAATGACACAAAAACAGCCATTGGATGCACAAGATTGGTTAAAAACCCTAATTGGACAAGATTAAGTGTAGGGAGGGTGAAAATGACCTAAATGTTCATCCAATGACACAAAACACCTATTGGATGCACAAGATTGGTTAAAAACCCTAATTGGACAAGATTAAGTGTAGGGAGGACGAAAATGACCTAAATGTTCATCCAATGACACAAACACAACTATTGGATGCACAAGATTTGTTAGAAACCCTAATGGGACAAGCATAAGCCTTGGGAGGATGAAAATGACCTAAATGTTCATCCAATGACACAAAAACACCTATTGGATGCACAAGTTTGGTTAAAAAACCTAATTGGACAAGAATTAGCCTAAGGAGGACGAAAATGACCTAATTGTTCATCCAATGACACAAAAACAGCCATTGGATGCACAAGATTGGTAAAAAACCCTAATTGGACAAGATTAAGTGTAGGGAGGACGAAAATGACCTAAATGTTCATCCAATGACACAAAACACCTATTGGATGCACAAGATTGGTTAAAAACCCTAATTGGACAAGAATTAGCCTAGGGAGGACAAAAATGACCTAATTGTTCATCCAATGACACAAAAACACCTATCGGATGCACAAGATTGGTTAGAAACCCTAATTGGACAAGATTAAGTGTAGAGAGGACGAAAATGACCTAAATGTTCATCGGATGACACAAAACACCTAATGGATGCACAATATTGGTTAAAAACCCTAATTGGACAAGAATTTGCCTAGGGAGGACGAAAATGACCTAAATGTTCATCCAATGACACAAAAACACCCATTGGATGAACAAGATTGGTTAAAAACCCTAATTGGACAAGATTAAGTGTAGGGAGGACGAAAATGACCTAAATGTTCATCCAATGGCACAAAACACCAATTAAATGCACAAGATTGGTTAAAAACCCTAATTGGACAAGAATTAGCCTAGGGAGGACGAAAATAACCTACGTGTGCATCCAATGACACAAAACACCTATTGGATGCACAAGATTTGTTAAAAACCCTAATTGGACAAGAATTATTCTAGGGAGGACGAAAATGACCTAATTGTTCATCCAATGACATAAAAACACCAATTGGATGTACAAGATTGGTTAGAAACCCTAATTGGACAAGATAAAGTGTAGGGAGAGAGAAAATGACCTAAATGTTCATCCAATGACACAAAATACCTATTGGATCCACAAGATTGGTTAAAAACCCTAATTGGACAAGATTAAGTGTAGGGAGGACGAAAATGACGTAAATGTTCATCCAATGACAAAATCCTATTGGATGCACAAGATTGGTTAAAAACCCTAATTGGACAAGATTAAGTGTAAGGAGGACGAAAATGACCTAAATATTCATCCAATGACACAAAACACCTATTGGATGCACAAGATTGGTTAAAAAACCTAATTGGACAAGATAAAGTGTAGGGAGGACGAAAATGACGTAAATGTTCATCCAATGACACAAAACACGTATTGGATGCACAAGATTGGTTAAAAACCCTAATTGGATAAGAATTAGCCTAGGGAGGACGATAATGACCTAAACGTTCATCCAATGACACCAAACACCTATTGGATGCACAAGATTGGTTTTAAACCCTAATTGGACAAGAATTATCATAGGGAGGACGAAAATGACCTAATTGTTCATCCAATGACACAAAAACACCAATCGGATGCACAAGATTGGTTAGAAACCCTAATTGGACAAGATAAAGTGTAGGGAGGACGAAAATGACGTAAATGTTCATCCAATGACACAAAACACGTATTGGATGCACAAGATTGGTTAAAAACCCTAATTGGATAAGAATTAGCCTAGGGAGGACGATAATGACCTAAACGTTCATCCAATGACACCAAACACCTATTGGATGCACAAGATTGGTTTTAAACCCTAATTGGACAAGAATTATCATAGGGAGGACGAAAATGACGTAATTGTTCATCCAATGACACAAAAACACCTATCGGATGCACAAGATTGGTTAAAAACCCTAATTGGACAAGATAAAGTGTAGGGAGGACGAAAATGACGTAAATGTTCATCCAATGACACAAAACACGTATTGGATGCACAAGATTGGTTAAAAACCCTAATTGGATAAGAATTAGCCTAGGGAGGACGAAAATGACCTTATTGTTCATCCAATGACACAAAAACACCAATTGGATGCACAAGATTGGTTAGAAACCCTAATTGGACAAGATAAAGTGTAGGGAGGACGAAGATGACGTAAATGTTCATCCAATGACACAAAACACGTATTGGATGCACAAGATTGGTTAAAAACCCTAATTGGATAAGAATTAGCCTAGGGAGGACGATAATGACCTAAACGTTCATCCAATGACACAAAACACCTATTGGATGCACAAGATTGGTTTTAAACCCTAATTGGACAAGAATTATCAAAGGGAGGACGAAAATGACCTAATTGTTCATCCAATGACACAAAAACACCAATTGGATGCACAAGATTGGTTAGAAACCCTAATTGGACAAGATTAAGTGTAGGGAGAACGAAAATGACGTAAATGTTCATCCAATGACACAAAATCCTATTGAATGCACAAGATTGGTTAAAAACTATATTGGACAAGATTAAGTGTAGGGAGGACGAAAATGACCTAAATATTCATCCAATGACCCAAAACACCTATTGGATGCACAAGATTGGTTAAAAACCCTAATTGGACAAGAATTAGCCTAGGGAGGACGAAAATGACCTAAGTGTTCAACCAATGACACAAAAACACTTATTGGATGCACAAGATTGGTTAAAAACCTTAATTGGATAAGATTTAGCTTAGGGAGGAAGAAAATGACCTAATTGTTCATCTAATGACACAAAAACACCTATCGGATACACAAGATTGGTTAGAAACCCTAATTGGACAAGATTAACTGTAGGGAGGACGAAAATGACCTAAATGTTCATCCAATGGCACAAAACACCAATTAAATGCACAAGATTGGTTAAAAACCCTAATTGGACAAGAATTAGCCTAGGGAGGACAAAAATGACCTAATTGTTCATCCAATGAAACAAAAACACCAATTGGATGCACAAGATTGGTTAGAAACCCTAATTGGACAAGCTAAAGTGTAGGGAGGACGAAAATGACGTAAATGTTCATCCAATGACACAAAACACCTATTGGATGCACAAGATTTGTTAAAAACCCTAATTGGACAAGAATTATTCTAGGGAGGACGAAAATTTCCTAATTGTTCATCCAATGACACAAAAACACCAATTGGATGTACAAGATTGGTTAGAAACCCTAATTGGACAAGATAAAGTGTAGGGAGAGAGAAAATGACCTAAATGTTCATCCAATGACACAAAATACCTATTGGATGCACAAGATTGGTCAAAAAACCTAATTGGACAAGATTAAGTGTATGGAGGACGAAAATGACGTAAATGTTCATCCAATGACAAAATCCTATTGGATGCACAAGATTGGTTAAAAACCCTAATTGGACAAGATTAAGTGTAAGGAGGACGAAAATGACCTAAATATTCATCCAATGACACAAAACACCTATTGGATGCACAAGATTGGTTAAAAACCCTAATTGGACAAGATTAAGTGTAGGGAGGACGAAAATGACCTAAATGTTCATCCAATGACACAAAAACACCAATTGGATGCACAAGATTGGTTAGAAACCCTAATTGGACAAGATAAAGTGTAGGGAGGACGAAAATGACGTAAATGTTCATCCAATGACACAAAACACGTATGGGATGCACAAGATTGGTTAAAAACCCTAATTGGATAAGAATTAGCCTAGGGAGGACGATAATGACCTAAACGTTCATCCAATGACACAAAACACCTATTGGATGCACAAGATTGGTTTTAAACCCTAATTGGACAAGAATTATCAAAGGGAGGACGAAAATGACCTAATTGTTCATCCGATGACACAAAAACACCAATTGGATGCACAAGATTGGTTAGAAACCCTCATTGGACAAGATTAAGTGTAGGGAGGACAAAAATGACGTAAATGTTCATCCAATGACACAAAATCCTATTTAATGCACAAGATTGGTTAAAAACCCTAATTGGACAAGATTAAGTGTAGGGAGGACGAAAATGACCTAAATATTCATCCAATGACACAAAACACCTATTGGATGCACAAGATTGGTTAAAAACCCTAATTGGACAAGAATTAGCCTAGGGAGGACGAAAATGACCTAAGTGTTCAACCAATGACACAAAAACACTTATTGGATGCACAAGATTGGTTAAAAACCTTAATTGGATAAGATTTAGCTTAGGGAGGAAGAAAATGACCTAATTGTTCATCTAATGACACAAAAACACCTATCGGATACACAAGATTGGTTAGAAACCCTAATTGGACAAGATTAAGTGTAGGTAGGACAAAAATGACCTAATTGTTCATCCAATGACACAAAAACACCAATTGGATGTACAAGATTGGTTAGAAACCCTAATTGGACAAGATAAAGTGTAGGGAGAGCGAAAATGACCTAAATGTTCATCCAATGACACAAGATACCTATTGGATGCACAAGATTGGTTAAAAACCCTAATTGGACAAGATTAAGTGTAGGGAGGACGAAAATGTCCTAAATATTCATCCAATGACACAAAACACCTATTGGATCCACAAGATTGGTTAAAAACCCTAATTGGACAAGATTAAGTGTAGGGAGGACGAAAATGACCTAAATGTTCATCCAATGACACAAAACACCTATTGGACGCAAAAGATTGGTTAAAAATCCTAATTGGACAAGAATTAGTCTAGGGAGGACAAAAATGACCTAAATGTTCATCCAATATCACACAAATCACCTATTGGATGCACAAGATTGGTTAAAATCCCTAATTGGATAAGAATTAGCCTAGGCAGGACGAAAATGACTTAAGTGTTCAACCAATGACCCAAAAACACCTATTGGATGCACAAGATTGGTTAAAAACCCTAATTGGACAAGAATTAGCCTAGGGAGGAAGAAAATGACCTAATTGTTCATCCAATGACACAAAAACACCTATCGGATGCACAAGATTGGTTAGAAACCCTAATTGGACAAGATTAAGTGTAGGGAGGACGAAAATGACCTAAATGTTTATCCAATGACACAAAACACCTATTGGATGCACAATATTGGTTAAAAACCCTAATTGGACAAGAATTAGCCTAGGGAGGACGAAAATGACCTAAAAGTTCCTCCAATGACACAAAACACCTATTGGGTGCACAAGATTTGTTAAAAACCCTAATTGGACAAGAATTAGCCTAGGGAGGAAGAAAATGACCTAATTGTTTATCCAATGACACAAAAACACCCATTGGATGCACAAGATTAGTTAAAAACCCTAATTGGACAAGATTAAGTGTAAGGAGAACGAAAATGACCTAAATGTTCATCCAATGACACAAAACATCTATTGGATGCAAAAGATTGGTTAACAACCCTAATTGGACATGATTAAATGTGGGTAGGACGAAAATGACCTAAATGTTCATCCAATGACACAAAACACTTATTGGATGCACAAGATTGGTCAAAAACCCTAATTGGATAAGAATTAGCCTAGAGAGGATGAAAATGACCTAAGTGTTCATCCAATGACACAAAACACCTATTGGATGCACAAGATTGGTTAAAAACCCTAATTGGACAAGAATTAGCCTAGGGAGGATGAAAATGACCTAATTGTTCATCCAATGACACAAAAACACCTATCGGATGCATAAGATTGGTTAGAAACCCTAATTGGACAAGATTAAGTGTAGAGAGGACGAAAATGACCTAAATGTTCATCCAATGACACAAAACACCTAATGGATGCACAATATTGGTTAAAAATCCTAATTGGACAAGAATTTGCCTAGGGAGGACTAAAATGACCTAAATGTTCATCCAATGACACAAAAACACCCATTGGATGCAAAAGATTGGTTAAAAACCCTAATTGGACAAGATTAAGTGTAGGGAGGACGAAAATGACGTAAATGTTCATCCAATGACACAAAACACGTATTGGATGCACAAGATTGGTTAAAAACCCTAATTGGATAAGAATTAGCCTAGGGAGGACGATAATGACCTAAACGTTCATCCAATGACACAAAACACCTATTGGATGCACAAGATTGGTTTTAAACCCTAATTGGACAAGAATTATCAAAGGGAGGACGAAAATGACCTAATTGTTCATCCAATGACACAAAAACACCAATTGGATGCACAAGATTGGTTAGAAACCCTAATTGGACAAGATAAAGTGTAGGGTGGACAAAAATGACCTAATTGTTCATTCAATGACACAAAAACACCAATTGGATGTACAAGATTGGTTAGAAACCCTAATTGGACAAGATAAAGTGTAGGGAGAGCGAAAATGACCTAAATGTTCATCCAATGACACAAAATACCTATTGGATGCACAAGATTGGTTAAAAACCCTAATTGGACAAGATTAAGTGTAGGGAGGACGAAAATGTCCTAAATATTCATCCAATGACACAAAACACCTATTGGATCCACAAGATTGGTTAAAAACCCTAATTGGACAAGATTAAGTGTAGGGAGGACAAAAATGACCTAAAGTTTATCCAATGACACAAAACACGTATTGGATGCACAAGATTGGTTAAAAACCCTAATTGGACAAGAATTAGCCTAGGGAGGACGAAAATGACCTAATTGTTCATCCAATGACACAAAAACACCTATCGGATGCATAAGATTGGTTAGAAACCCTAATTGGACAAGATTAAGTGTAGAGAGGACGAAAATGACCTAAATGTTCATCCAATGACACAAAACACCTAATGGATGCACAATATTGGTTAAAAATCCTAATTGGACAAGAATTTGCCTAGGGAGGACTAAAATGACCTAAATGTTCATCCAATGACACAAAAACACCCATTGGATGCAAAAGATTGGTTAAAAACCCTAATTGGACAAGATTAAGTGTAGGGAGGACGAAAATGACGTAAATGTTCATCCAATGACACAAAACACGTATTGGATGCACAAGATTGGTTAAAAACCCTAATTGGATAAGAATTAGCCTAGGGAGGACGATAATGACCTAAACGTTCATCCAATGACACAAAACACCTATTGGATGCACAAGATTGGTTTTAAACCCTAATTGGACAAGAATTATCAAAGGGAGGACGAAAATGACCTAATTGTTCATCCAATAACACAAAAACACCAATTGGATGCACAAGATTGGTTAGAAACCCTAATTGGACAAGATAAAGTGTAGGGTGGACAAAAATGACCTAATTGTTCATCCAATGACACAAAATCACCAATTGGATGTACAAGATTGGTTAGAAACCCTAATTGGACAAGATAAAGTGTAGGGAGAGCGAAAATGACCTAAATGTTCATCCAATGACACAAAATACCTATTGGATGCACAAGATTGGTTAAAAACCCTAATTGGACAAGATTAACTGTAGGGAGGACGAAAATGTCCTAAATATTCATCCAATGACACAAAACACCTATTGGATCCACAAGATTGGTTAAAAACCCTAATTGGACAAGATTAAGTGTAGGGAGGACAAAAATGACCTAAAGTTTATCCAATGACACAAAACACGTATTGGATGCACAAGATTGGTTAAAAACCTTAATTGGACAAGAATTAGCCTAGGGAGGACGGAAATGACCTAATTGTTCGTCCAATGACACAAAAACATCCATTGGATGCACAAGATTGGTTAAAAACCCTAATTGGACAAGATTAAGTGTATGGAGCACGAAAATGACCTAAATGTTCATCCAATGACACAAAACACCTATTGGATGCACAAGATTGATTTAAAACCCTAATTGGACAAGAATTAGCCTAGGGAGGACGAAAATGACCTAACTGTTCAACCAATGACACAAAAACACTTATTGGATGCACAAGATTGGTTAAAAACCTTAATTGGATAAGATTTAGCTTAGGGAGGAAGAAAATGACCTAATTGTTCATCTAATGACACAAAAACACCTATCGGATACACAAGATTGGTTAGAAACCCTAATTGGACAAGATTAAGTGTAGGGAGGACGAAAAAGACCTAAATGTTTATCCAATGACACAAAACACCTATTGGATGAACAAGATTGGTTAAAAACCCTAATTGGATAAGAATTAGCCTAGGGAGGACGAAAATGACCTAAATGTTCCTCCAATAACACAAAACACCTATTGGATGCACAAGGTTTGTTAAAAACCCTAATTGGACAAGAATTATCCTAGGGAGGATAAACATGACCTAATTGTTCATCCAATGACACAAAAACACCAATTGGATGTACAAGATTGGTTAGAAACCCTAATTGGACAAGATAAAGTGTAGGGAGAGCGAAAATGACCTAAATGTTCATCCAATGACACAAAATACCTATTGGATGCACAAGATTGGTTAAAAACCCTAATTGGATAAGATTTAGCTTAGGGAGGAAGAAAATGACCTAATTGTTCATCTAATGACACAAAAACACCTATCGGATACACAAGATTGGTTAGAAACCCTAATTGGACAAGATTAAGTGTAGGGAGGACAAAAATGACCTAAATGTTTATCCAATGACACAAAACACCTATTGGATGCACAAGATTGGTTAAAAACCCTAATTGGATAAGAATTAGCCTAGGGAGGACGAAAATGACCTAAATGTTCCTCCAATGACACAAAACACCTATTGGATGCACAAGATTTCTTAAAAACCCTAATTGGACAAGAATTATCCTAGGGAGGACAAAAATGACCTAATTGTTCATCCAATGACACAAAAACACCAATTGGATGTACAATTGGACAAGATTAAGTGTAGGGAGGACAAAAATGACCTAAATATTCATCCAATGACACAAAACACCTATTGGATGCACAAGATTGGTTAAAAACCCTAATTGGACAAGAATTAGCCTAGGGAGGACGAAAATGACCTAAGTGTTCAACCAATGACACAAAAACACTTATTGGATGCACAAGATTGGTTAAAAACCTTAATTGGATAAGATTTAGCTTAGGGAGGAAGAAAATGACCTAATTGTTCATCTAATGACACAAAAACACCTATTGGATACACAAGATTGGTTAGAAACCCTAATTGGACAAGATTAAGTGTAGGGAGGAAGAAAATGACCTAAATGTTCATCCAATGACACAAAACACCTATTGGATGCACAAGATTGGTTAAAAACCCTAATTGGATAAGAATTAGCCTAGGGAGGACGAAAATGACCTAAATGTTCCTCCAATAACACAAAACACCTATTGGATGCACAAGATTTGTTAAAAACCCTAATTGGACAAGATTAAGTGTAGGGAGGACGAAAATGACCTAAATGTTCATCCAATGACACAAAACACCTATTGGATGCACAAGATTGGTTAAAAACCCTAATTGGACAAGAATTAGCCTAGGGAGGACAAAAATGACCTAAATGTTCATCCAAGGACACAAAACACCTATTGGATGCACAAGATTGGTTAAAAACCCTAATTGGACAAGAATTAGCCTAGGGAGCACGAAAATGACCTAAGTGTTCATCCAATGACACAAAAACACCTATCGGATGCACAAGATTGGTTAGAAACCCTAATAGGACAATATTAAGTTTAGGGAGGACGAAAGTGACCTAAATGTTCATCCAATGACACAAACACAACTATTGGATGCACAAGATTGGTTAAAAACCCTAATTGGACAAGAATTAGCCTAGGGAGGACGGAAATGACCTAATTTTTCATCCAATGACACAAAAACACCCATTGGATGCACAAGATTGGTTAAAAACCTTAACTAGACAAGATTAAGTGTAGGGAGGACGAAAATGACCTAAATGTTCATCCAATGACACAAAACACCTATTGGATGCACAAGATTGGTTAAAAACCCTAATTGGACAAGAATTAGCCTAGGGAGGACGAAAATGACCTAATTGTTCATCCAATGACACAAAAACACCTATCGGATGCACAAGATTGGTTAGAAACCGTAATTGAACAAGATTAAGTGTAGGAAGGACGAAAATTACCTAAATGTTCATCCAATGACACAAAACACCTATTGGATGCACAAGATTGGTTAAAAACCCTAATTGGATAAGAATTAGCCTAAGGAGGACGAAAATGATCTAAATGTTCATCCAATGACACAAAACACCTATTGGATGTACAAGATTGGTTAAAAACCCTAATTGGATAAGAATTATCATAAGGAGGACAAAAATGACCTAATTGTTCATCCAATGACACAAAAACACCAATTGGAAGCACAAGATTGGTTAGAAACCCTAATTGGACAAGATAAAGTGTAGGGAGGACGAAAATGACCTAAGTGTACATCCAATGACACAAAACACCTATTGGATGCACAAGATTGGTTAAAAACCCTAATTGGACAAGAATTATCATAGGGAGGACGAAAATGACCTAATTGTTGATCCAATGATACAAAAACACCAATTGGATGCACAAGATTGGTTAGAAACCCTAATTGGACAAGATAAAGTGTAGGGAGGACGAAAATGACTTAAGTGTTCAATCAATGACACAAAACACCTATTGGATGCACAAGATTGGTTAAAAAACCTAATTGGACAAGAATTAGCCTAGGGAGGACGAAAATGACCTAATTGTTCATCCAATGACACAAAAACACCTATCGGATGCACAAGATTGGTTAGAAACCCTAATTGAACAAGATTAAGTTTAGGGAGGACGAAAATGACCTAAATATTCATCCAATGACACAAAACACCTATTGGATGCACAAGATTGGTTAAAAACCCTAATTGGACAAGAATTAGCCTAAGGAGGACGAAAATGACCTAAATGTTCATCCAATGACACAAAACACCTGTTGGATGCACAAGATTGGTTAAAAACCCTAATTGGACAAGAATTATCATAGGGAGGACGAAAATGAACTAATTGTTGATCCAATGACACAAAAACACCAATTGTAAGCACAAGATTGGTTAGAAACCCTAATTGGACAAGATAAAGTGTAGGGAGGACGAAAATGACCTAAGTTCATCCAATGACACAAAACACCTATTGGATGCACAAGATTGGTTAAAAACCCTAATTGGACAAGAATTAGCCTAGGGAGGACGAAAATGACCTAATTGTTCATCCAATGACACAAAAACACCTATCGGATGCACAAGATTGGGTAGAAACCCTAATTGAACAAGATTAAGTGTAGGGAGGAAGAAAATGACCTAAATGTTCATACAATGACACAAAACACCTATTGGATGCACAAGATTGGTTAAAAACCCTAATTGGACAAGATTAAGTGTAGGGAGGACGAAAATGACCTAAATGTTCATCCAATGACACAAAAACACCTATCGGATGCACAAGATTGGTTAGAAACCCTAATTGAACAAGATTAAATGTAGGGAGGACGAAAATGACCTAAATGTTCATCCAATGACACAAAACACCTATTGGATGCACAAGATTGGTTAAAAACCCTAATTGGACAAGAATTAGCCTAGGGAGGACGAAAATGACCTAATTGTTCATCCAATGACACAAAAACACCTGTCGGATGCACAAGATTGGTTAGAAACCCTAATTGAACAAGATTAAGTGTAGGGAGGACGAAAATGACCTAAATGTTCATCCAATGACACAAAACACCTACTGGATGCACAAGATTGGTTAAAAACCCTAATTGGATAAGATTAAGTTTAGGGAGGACGAAAATGACATAAATATTCATCCAATGACACAACACACCTATTGAATGAACAAGATTGGTTAAAAACCCTAATTGGACAAGATTAAGTGTAGGGAGGACGAAAATGACCTAAATGTTCATCCAATGACACACAAAAACACCTATCGGATGCACAAGATTGGTTTGAAACCATAATTGAACAAGATTAAGTGTAGGGAGGACGAAAATGACCTAAATGTTCATCCAATGACACAAAACACCTATTGGATGCACAAGATTGGTTAAAAACCCTAATTGGACAAGAATTAGCCTAGGGAGGACGAAAATGACCTAATTGTTCATCCAATGACACAAAACACCTATTGGATGCACAAGATTGGTTAAAAACCGTAATTGGATAAGATTAAGTTTAGGGAGGACGAAAATGACATAAATATTCATCCAATGACACAACACACCTATTGAATGAACAAGATTGGTTAAAAACCCTAATTGGACAAGATTAAGTGTAGGGAGGACGAAAATGATCTAAATGTTCATCCAATGACTCAAAAACACCTATCGGATGCACAAGATTGGTTAGAAACCCTAATTGAACAAGATTAAGTGTAGGGAGGACGAAAATGACCTAAATGTTCATCCAATGACACAAAACACCTATTGGATGCACAAGATTGCTTAAAAACCCTAATTGGAAAAGATTAAGTTTAGGGAGGACGAAAATGACCTAAATGTTCATCCAATGACACAAAACACCTATTGGATGCACAACATTGGTTACAAACCCTAATTGGACAAGATTAAGTTTAGGGAGGACGAAAATGAACTAAATATTCATCCAATGACACAACACACCTATTGAATGAACAAGATTGGTTAAAAACCCTAATTGGACAAGATTAAGTGTAGGGAGGACGAAAATGACCTAAATGTTCATCCAATGACACAAAAACACCTATCGGATGCACAAGATTGGTTAGAAACCCAAATTGTACAAGATTAACTGTAGGGAGGACGAAAATGAGCTAAATGTTCATCCAATAACACAAAACACCTATTGGATGCACAAGATTGGTTAAAAACGCTAATTGCATAAGAATTAGCCTAAGGAGGACGAAAATGACCTAAATGTTCATCCAATGACACAAAACACCTATTGGATGTACAAGATTGGTTAAAAACCCTAATTGGACAAGAATTATCATAGGGAGGACGAAAATGACCTAATTGTTCATCCAATGACACAAAAACACCAATTGGAAGCACAAGATTGGTTAGAAACCCTAATTGGACAAGATAAAGTGTAGGGAGGACGAAAATGACCTAAGTGTACATCCAATGACACAAAACACCTATTGGATGCACAAGATTGGTTAAAAACCCTAATTGGACAAGAATTATCATAGGGAGGACGAAAATGACCTAATTGTTGATCCAATGACACAAAAACACCAATTGGATGCACAAGATTGGTTAGAAACCCTAATTGGACAAGATAAAGTGTAGGGAGGACGAAAATGACTTAAGTGTTCAATTAATGACACAAAACACCTATTGGATGCACAAGATTGGTTAAAAAACCTAATTGGACAAGAATTAGCCTAAGGAGGACGAAAATGACCTAAATGTTCATCCAATGACACAAAAACACCTATCGGATGCACAAGATTGGTTAGAAACCCTAATTGAACAAGATTAAGTGTAGGGAGGACGAAAATGACCTAAATGTTCATCCAATGACACAAAACACCTATTGGATGCACAAGATTGGTTAAAAACCCTAATTGGACAAGAATTAGCCTAGGGAGGACGAAAATGACCTAATTGTTCATCCAATGACACAAAAACACCTATCGGATGCACAAGATTGGTTAGAAACCCAAATTAGACAAGATTAAGTGTAGAGAGGACGAAAATGACCTAAATGTTCATCCAATGACACAAAACACCTAATGGATGCACAATATTGGTTAAAAACCCTAATTGGACAAGAATTTGCCTAGGGAGGACGAAAATGACCTAAATGTTCATCCAATGACACAAAAACACCCATTGGATGAACAAGATTGGTTAAAAACCCTAATTGGACAAGATTAAGTGTAGGGAGGACGAAAATGACCTAAATGTTCATCCAATGGCACAAAACACCAATTAAATGCACAAGATTGGTTAAAAACCCTAATTGGACAAGAATTAGCCTAGGGAGGACAAAAATGACCTAATTGTTCATCCAATGAAATAAAAACACCAATTGGATGCACAAGATTGGTTAGAAACCCTAATTGGACAAGATAAAGTGTAGGGAGGACGAAAATGACGTAAATGTTCATCCAATGACACAAAACACGTATTGGATGCACAAGATTGGTTAAAAACCCTAATTGGATAAGAATTAGCCTACGGAGGACGAAAATAACCTACGTGTGCATCCAATGACACAAAACACCTATTGGATGCACAAGATTTGTTAAAAACCCTAATTGGACAAGAATTATTCTAGGGAGGACGAAAATGACCTAATTGTTCATCCAATGACACAAAAACACCAATTGGATGTACAAGATTGGTTAGAAACCCTAATTGGACAAGATAAAGTGTAGGGAGAGAGAAAATGACCTAAATGGTCATCCAATAACACAAAATACCTATTGGATGCACAAGATTGGTTAAAAACCCTAATTGGACAAGATTAAGTGTAGGGAGGACGAAAATGACCTAAATATTCATCCAATGACACAAAACACCTATTGGATGCACAAGATTGGTTAAAAACCTTAATTGGATAAGATTTAGCTTTGGGAGGAAGAAAATGACCTAATTGTTCATCTAATGACACAAAAACACCTATCGGATACACAAGATTGGTTAGAAACCCTGATTGGACAAGATTAAGTGTAGGGAGGACGAAAATGACCTAAATGTTTATCCGATGACACAAAACACCTATTGGATGCACAAGATTGGTTAAAAACCCTAATTGGATAAGAATTAGCCTATGGAGGACGAAAATGACCTAAATGTTCCTCCAATGACACAAAACACCTATTGGATGCACAAGATTTCTTAAAAACCCTAATTGGACAAGAATTATCCTAGGGAGGACAAAAATGACCTAAATGTTCCTCCCTACACTTAATCTTGTCCAATTAGGGTTTTTAACCAATCTTGTGCATCCAATGGCTGTTTTTGTGTCATTGGATGAACAATTAGGTCCTTTTCGTCTTCCCTAGGCTAATTCTTGTCCAATTAGGTTTTTTAACCAATCTTGTGCATCCAATAGGTGTTTTTGTGTCATTGGATGAACATTTAGGTCATTTTCATCCTCCTTAGGCTTATGCTTGTCCAATTAGGGTTTCTAAAAAATCTTGTGCATCCAATAGTTGTGTTTGTGTCATTGGATGAACATTTAGGTCATTTTCGTCCTCCCTACACTTAATCTTGTCCAATTAGGGTTTTTAACCAATCTTGTGCATCCAATAGCTGTTTTGTGTCATTGGATGAATATTTAGGTCATTTTCACCCTCCATACACTTAATCTTGTCCAATTAGGGTTTCTAACCAATCTTGTGCATCCAATAGGTGTTTTTGTGTCATTGGATGAACATTTAGGTCATTTTCATCCTCCCTAGGCTTATGCTTTTTCAATTAGGGTTTCTAACAAATCTTGTGCATCCAATAGTTGTGTTTGTGTCATTGGATGAACATTTAGGTCATTTTCGTCCTCCCTACACTTAATCTTGTCCAATTAGGGTTTTTAACCAATCTTGGGCATCAAATAGGTGTTTTGTGTCATTGGATGAACATTTAGGTCATTTTCGTCCTCCCTACACTTAATCTTGTCCAATTAGGGTTTTTAACCAATCTTGTGCATCCGATAGGTGTTTTTGTGTCATTGGATGAACATTTAGGTCATTTTCGTCCTCCCTAAACTTAATCTTGTCCAATTAGGGTTTCTAACCAATCTTGTGCATCCAATAGGTATTTTTGTATCATTGGATGAACAATTAGGTCATTTTCGTCCTCCCTAGGCTAATTCTTGTCCAATTTGGGTTTTTAACCAATCTTGTGCATCCAATACGAGTTTTTGTGTCATTGGATGAACATTTAGGTCATTTTCACCCTCCCTACAGTTAATCTTGTCTAATTAAGGTTTTTAACCAATCTTGTGCATCGAATAGGTGTTTTGTGTCATTGGTTGAACATTTAGGTCATTTTCGTCCTCCCTACACTTAATCTTGTCCAATTAGGGTTTTTAACCAATCTTGTGCATCCAATGGCTGTTTTTGTGTCATTGGATGAACAATTAGGTCCTTTTCGTCTTCCCTAGGCTAATTCTTGTCCAATTAGGTTTTTTAACCAATCTTGTGCATCCAATAGGTGTTTTTGTGTCATTGAATGAACATTTAGGTCATTTTCATCCTCCTTAGGCTTATGCTTGTCCAATTAGGGTTTCTAACAAATCTTGTGCATCCAATAGTTGTGTTTGTGTCATTGGATGAACATTTAGGTCATTTTCGTCCTCCCTACACTTAATCTTGTCCAATTAGGGTTTTTAACCAATCTTGTGCATCCAATAGGTGTTTTGTGTCATTGGATGAATATTTAGGTCATTTTCACCCTCCATACACTTAATCTTGTCCAATTAGGGTTTTTAGCCAATCTTGTGCATCCAATGGCTGTTTTTGTGTCATTGGATGAATATTTAGGTCATTTTCGTCCTCCCTACACATAATCTTGTCCAATTAGGGTTTTGAACCAATCTTGTGCATCCAATAGGTGTTTTGTGTCAATGGATGAACATTTAGGTCATTTTAAGTCCTCCCTACACTTTATCTTGTCCAATTAGGGTTTCTAACCAATCTTGTGCATCCAATTGGGGTTTTTGTGTCATTGGATGAACAATTAGGTCATTTTCGTCCTCCCTAGGATTATTATTGTCCAATTAGGGTTTTTAACAAATCTTGTGCATCCAATAGGTGTTTTTATATCATTGGATGAACATTTAGGTCATTTTCACCCTCCCTACACTTAATCTTGTCCAATTAGGGTTTTTAACCAATCTTGTGCATCGAATAGGTGTTTTGTGTCATTGGATGAACAATTAGTTCATTTTCGTCCTCCCTAGGCTAATTCTTGTCCAATTAGGGTTTTTAACCAATCTTGTGCATCCAATAGATGTTTTTGTGTCATTGGATGAACATTTAGGTCATTTTCATCCTCCCTAGGCTTATGCTTGTCCAATTAGGGTTTCTAACAAATCTTGTGCATCCAATAGTTGTGATTGTGTCATTAGATGAACAATTAGGTCATTTTCGTCCTCCCTAGGATAATTCTTGTCCAATTAGGGTATTTAACAAATCTTGTGCATCCAATAGGTGTTTTGTGTCATTGCATGAAAACTTAGGTCATTTTCGTCCTCCAGAGGCTAATTCTTATCCAATTAGGGTTTTTAACCAATCTTGTGCATCAAATAGGTGTTTTGTGTCATTGGATGAACATTTAGGTCATTTTCGTCCTCCCTACACTTAATCTTGTCCAATTAGGGTTTTTAACCAATCTTATGCATCCGATAGGTGTTTTTGTGTCATTGGATGAACATTTAGGTCATTTTCGTCCTCCCTAAACTTAATCTTGTCCAATTAGGGTTTCTAACCAATCTTGTGCATCCAATAGGTATTTTTGTATCATTGGATGAACAATTAGGTCATTTTCGTCCTCCCTAGGCTAATTCTTGTCCATTTTGGGTTTTTAACCAATCTTGTGCATCCAATACGAGTTTTTGTGTCATTGGATGAACATTTAGGTCATTTTCACCCTCCCTACAGTTAATCTTGTCTAATTAGGGTTTTTAACCAATCTTGTGCATCAAATAGGTGTTTTGTGTCATTGGATGAACATTTAGGTCATTTTCGTCCTCCCTACACTTAATCTTGTCCAATTAGGGTTTTTAACCAATCTTGTGCATCCGATAGGTGTTTTTGTGTCATTGGATGAACATTTAGGTCATTTTCGTCCTCCCTAAACTTAATCTTGTCCAATTAGGGTTTCTAACCAATCTTGTGCATCCAATAGGTGTGTTTGTATCATTGGATGAACAATTATGTCATTTTCGTCCTCCCTAGGCTAATTCTTGTCCAATTTGGGTTTTTAACCAATCTTGTGCATCCAATACGAGTTATTGTGTCATTGGATGAACATTTAGGTCATTCTCACCCTCCCTACAGTTAATCCTGTCTAATTAGGGTTTTTAACCAATCTTGTGCATCGAATAGGTGTTTTGTGTCATTGGATGAACAATTATGTCATTTTCGTCCTCCCTAGGCTAATTCTTGTCCAATTTGGGTTTTTAACCAATCTTGTGCATCCAATACGAGTTTTTGCCTCATTGGATGAACATTTAGGTCATTTTCACCCTCCCTACAGTTAATCTTGTCTAATTAGGGTTTTTAACCAATCTTGTGCATCGAATAGGTGTTTTGTGTCATTGGATGAACATTTAGGTCATTTTCGTCCTCCCTACACTTAATCTTGTCCAATTAGGGTTTTTAACCAATCTTGTGCATCCGATAGGTGTTTTTGTGTCATTGGATGAACATTTAGGTCATTTTCGTCCTCCCTAAACTTAATCTTGTCCAATTAGGGTTTCTAACCAATCTTGTGCATCCAATAGGTATTTTTGTATCATTGGATGAACAATTAGGTCATTTTCGTCCTCCCTAGGCTAATTCTTGTCCAATTAGGGTTTTTAACCAATCTTGTGCATCCAATAGGTGTTTTGTGTCATTGGATGAACATTTAGGTCATTTTCGTCCTCCCTACACTTATTGTAGTCCAATTAGGGTTTTTAACCAATCTTGTGCATCCAATAGGTGTTTTGTGTCATTGGATGAACATTTAGGTCATTTTCGTCCTCCCTACACTTAATCTTGTCCAATTAGGGTTTTTAACCAATCTTGTGCATCCAATAGGTGTTTTGTGTCATTGAATGAATATTTAGGTCATTTTCGTCATCCCTACACTTAATCTTGTCTAATTAGGGTTTTTAACCAATCTTGTGCATCCAATAGGTGTTTTGTGTCATTGGATGAATATTTAGGTCATTTTCGTCATCCCTACACTTAATCTTGTCTAATTAGGGTTTTTAACCAATCTTGTGTATCCAATTGGTGTTTTTGTGTAATTGGATGAACAATTAGATCATTTTCGTCCTCCCTAGGATAATTCTTGTCCAATTAGGGTTTTTAACCAATCTTGTGCATCCAACAGGTGTTTTGTATCATTGGACGAATATTTACGTCATTTTCGTTCTCCCTACACTTAATCTTGTCCAATTTGGGTTTTTAACCAATCTTATGCATCCAATAGGTGTTTTGGGTCATTGGATGAACATTTAGGTCATTTTCGTCCTCCCTACACTTTATCTTGTCCAATTAGGGTTTTTAACCAATCTTGTGCATCCAATAGGTGTTTTGTGTCATTGGATGAATATTTAGGTCATTTTCGTCATCCCTACACTTAATGTTGTCTAATTAGGGTTTTTAACCAATCTTGTGCATCCAATAAGTGTTTTGTGTCATTGGATGAACATTTAGGTCATTTTCGTCCTCCCTACACTTTATCTTGTCCAATTAGGGTTTTTAACCAATCTTGTGCATCCAATAAGTGTTTTGTGTCATTGGATGAACATTTAGGTCATTTTCGTCCTCCCTAGGCTAATTCTTATCCAATTAGGGTTTTTAACCAATCTTGTGCATCCAATAGGTGTGTTTGTGTCATTGGATGAACAATTAGGTCATTTTCGTCTTCCCTAGGCTAATTCTTGTCGAATTAGGGTTTCTTACCAATCTTGTGCATCCAATAGGTGTTTTGTATCATTGGACGAATAATTACGTCATTTTCGTCCTCCCTAAACTTAACCTTGTCCAATTAGGGTTTCTATCCAATCTTGTGCATCCAATAGGTGTGTTTGTGTCATTGGATGAACAATTAGGTCATTTTCGTCCTCCCTAGGCTAATTCTTGTCCAATTAGGGTTTTTAACCAATCTTGTGCATCCAATAGGTGTTTTGTGTCATTGGATGAACATTTAGGTCATTTTCGTCCTCCCTACACTTAATCTTGTCTAATTAGGGTTTTTAACCAATCTTGTGCATCCAATAAGTGTTTTGTGTCATTGGATGAACATTTAGGTCATTTTCGTCCTCCCTACACTTTATCTTGTCCAATTAGGGTTTCTAACCAATCTTGTGCATCCAATAGGTGTTTTTGTGTCATTGGATGAACATTTAGATCATTTTCATCCTCCCTAGGCTTATGCTTGTTCAATTAGGGTTTCTAACAAATCTTGTGCATCCAATAGTTGTGTTTGTGTCATTGGATGAACATTTAGGTCATTTTCGTCCTCCCTACACTTAATCTTGTCCAATTAGGGTTTTTAACCAATCTTGTGCATCCAATGGCTGTTTTTGTGTCATTGGATGAACAATTAGGTCCTTTTCGTCTTCCCTAGGCTAATTCTTGTCCAATTAGGTTTTTTAACCAATCTTGTGCATCCAATAGGTGTTTTTGTGTCATTGGATGAACATTTAGGTCATTTTCATCCTCCTTAGGCTTATGCTTGTCCAATTAGGGTTTCTAACAAATCTTGTGCATCCAATAGTTGTGTTTGTGTCATTGGATGAACATTTAGGTCATTTTCGTCATCCCTACACTTAATCTTGTCCAATTAGGGTTTTTAACCAATCTTGTGCATCCAATAGGTGTTTTGTGTCATTGGATGAACATTTAGGTCATTTTCACCCTCCATACACTTAATCTTGTCCAATTAGGGTTTTAAGCCAATCTTGTGCATCCAATGGCTGTTTTTGTGTCATTGGATGAATATTTAGGTCATTTTCGTCCTCCCTACACATAATCTTGTCCAATTAGGGTTTTGAACCAATCTTGTGCATCCAATAGGTGTTTTGTGTCAATGGATGAACATTTAGGTCATTTTAAGTCCTCCCTACACTTTATCTTGTCCAATTAGGGTTTCTAACCAATCTTGTGCATCCAATTGGGGTTTTTGTGTCATTGGATGAACAATTAGTTCATTTTCGTCCTCCCTAGGATTATTATTGTCCAATTAGGGTTTTTAACCAATCTTGTGCATCCAATAGATGTTTTTGTGTCATTGGCTGAACATTTAGGTCATTTTCATCCTCCCTAGGCTTATGCTTGTCCAATTAGGGTTTCTAACAAATCTTGTGCATCCAATAGTTGTGATTGTGTCATTGGATGAACATTTAGGTCATTTTCGTCCTCCCTAAACTTAACCTTGTCCATTTAGGGTTTCTAACCAATCTTGTGCATCCAATAGGTGTGTTTGTGTCATTGGATTAACAATTAGGTCATTTTCGTCCTCCCTAGGCTAAATCTTGTCCAATTAGGGTTTCTAACCAATCTTGTGCATCCAATTGGGGTTTTTGTGTCATTGGATGAACAATTAGGTCATTTTCGTCCTCCCTAGGATTATTATTGTCCAATTAGGGTTTTTAACAAATCTTGTGCATCCAATAGGTGATTTTGTATCATTGGATGAACATTTAGGTCATTTTCACCCTCCCTACACTTAATCTTGTCCAATTAGGGTTTTTAACCAATCTTGTGCATCCAATTGGTGTGTTTGTGTCATTAGATGAACAATTAGGTCATTTTCGTCCTCCCTAGGATAATTCTTGTCCAATTAGGGTATTTAACAAATCTTGTGCATCCAATAGGTGTTTTGTGTCATTGCATGAAAACTTAGGTCATTTTCGTCCTCCAGAGGCTAATTCTTATCCAATTAGGGTTTTTATCCAATCTTGTGCATCCAATAGGTGTTTTGTGTCATTGGATGAACATTTACGTCATTTTCACCCTCCCTACACTTAATCTTGTCCAAGTAGGGTTTTTAACCAATCTTGTGCATCAAATAGGTGTTTTGTGTCATTGGATGAACATTTAGGTCATTTTCGTCCTCCCTACACTTAATCTTGTCCAATTAGGGTTTTTAACCAATCTTGTGCATCCGATAGGTGTTTTTGTGTCATTGGATGAACATTTAGGTCATTTTCGTCCTCCCTAAACTTAATCTTGTCCAATTAGGGTTTCTAACCAATCTTGTGCATCCAATAGGTGTTTTTGTATCATTGGATGAACAATTATGTCATTTTCGTCCTCCCTAGGCTAATTCTTGTCCAATTTGGGTTTTTAACCAATCTTGTGCATCCAATACGAGTTTTTGTGTCATTGGATGAACATTTAGGTCATTTTCACCCTCCCTACAGTTAATCTTGTCTAATTAAGGTTTTTAACCAATCTTGTGCATCGAATAGGTGTTTTGTGTCATTGGTTGAACATTTAGGTCATTTTCGTCCTCCCTACACTTAATCTTGTCCAATTAGGGTTTTTAACCAATCTTGTGCATCCAATAGGTGTTTTGTGTCATTGGATGAATATTTAGGTCATTTTCACCCTCCATACACTTAATCTTGTCCAATTAGGGTTTCTAACCAATCTTGTGCATCCAATAGGTGTTTTTGTGTCATTGGATGAACATTTAGGTCATTTTCATCCTCCCTAGGCTTATGCTTGTTCAATTAGGGTTTCTAACAAATCTTGTGCATCCAATAGTTGTGTTTGTGTCATTGGATGAACATTTAGGTCATTTTCGTCCTCCCAACACTTAATCTTGTCCAATTAGGGTTTTTAACCAATCTTGTGCATCAAATAGGTGTTTTGTGTCATTGGATGAACATTTAGGTCATTTTCTTCCTCCCTACACTTAATCTTGTCCAATTAGGGTTTTTAACCAATCTTGTGCATCCGATAGGTGTTTTTGTGTCATTGGATGAACATTTAGGTCATTTTCGTCCTCCCTAAACTTAATCTTGTCCAATTAGGGTTTCTAACCAATCTTGTGCATCCAATAGGTATTTTTGTATCATTGGATGAACAATTAGGTCATTTTCGTCCTCCCTAGGCTAATTCTTGTCCAATTTGGGTTTTTAACCAATCTTGTGCATCCAATACGAGTTTTTGTGTCATTGGATGAACATTTAGGTCATTTTCACCCTCCCTACAGTTAATCTTGTCTAATTAGGGTTTTTAACCAATCTTGTGCATCAAATAGGTGTTTTGTGTCATTGGATGAATATTTAGGTCATTTTCGTCCTCCCTACACTTAATCTTGTCCAATTAGGGTTTTTAACCAATCTTGTGCATCCGATAGGTGTTTTTGTGTCATTGGATGAACATTTAGGTCATTTTCGTCCTCCCTAAACTTAATCTTGTCCAATTAGGGTTTCTAACCAATCTTGTGCATCCAATAGGTATTTTTGTATCATTGGATGAACAATTAGGTCATTTTCGTCCTCCCTAGGCTAATTCTTGTCCAATTAGGGTTTTTAACCAATCTTTTGCATCCAATACGAGTTTTTGTGTCATTGGATGAACATTTAGGTCATTTTCACCCTCCCTACAGTTAATCTTGTCTAATTAGGGTTTTTAACCAATCTTGTGCATCGAATAGGTGTTTTGTGTCATTGGATGAACATTTAGGTCATTTTCGTCCTCCCTACACTTAATCTTGTCCAATTAGGGTTTTTAACCAATCTTGTGCATCCAATAGGTGTTTTTGTGTCATTGGATGAACATTTAAGTCATTTTCGTCCTCCCTAGGCTAATTCTTGTCCAATTAGGGTTTTTAACCAATCTTGTGCATCCAATAGGTGTTTTGTGTCATTGGATGAACATTTAGGTCATTTTCGTCCTCCCTACACTTAATCTTGTCCAATTAGTGTTTTTAACCAATCTTGTGCATCCAATAGGTGTTTTGTGTCATTGGATGAATATTTAGGTCATTTTCGTCATCCCTACACTTAACCTTGTCTAATTAGGGTTTTTAACCAATCTTGTGTATCCAATTGGTGTTTTTGTGTAATTGGATGAACAATTAGATCATTTTCGTCCTCCCTAGGATAATTATTGTCCAATTAGGGTTTTTAACCAATCTTGTGCATCCAATAGGTGTTTTGTGTCATTGGATGAACATTTAGGTCATTTTCGTCCTCCCTACACTTAATCTTGTCCAATTAGGGTTTTTAACCAATCTTGTGCATCCAATAGGTGTTTTGTGTCATTGGATGAATATATAGGTCATTTTCGTCATCCCTACACTTAATCTTGTCTAATTAGGGTTTTTAACCAATCTTGTGCATCCAATAAGTGTTTTGTGTCATTGGATGAACATTTAGGTCATTTTCGTCCTCCCTACACTTTATCTTGTCCAATTAGGGTTTTTAACCAATCTTGTGTATCCAATTGGTGTTTTTGTGTAATTGGATGAACAATTAGATCATTTTCGTCCTCCCTAGGATAATTCTTGTCCAATTAGGGTTTTTAACCAATCTTGTGCATCCAATAGGTGTTTTGTGTCATTGGATGAACATTTAGGTCATTTTCGTCCTCCCTACACTTAATCTTGTTCGATTAGGGTTTTTAACCAATCTTGTGCATCCAATAGGTGTTTTGTGTCATTGGATGAATATTTAGGTCATTTTCGTCCTCCCTACACTTTATCTTGTCCAATTAGGGTTTCTAACCAATCTTGTGCATCCAATTGGTGTTTTTGTGTCATTGGATGAACAATTAGGTCAATTTTTTCCTCCCTAGGATAATTCTTGTCCAATTAGGGTTTTTAACCAATCTTGTGCATCGAATAGGTGTTTTGTGTCATTGGATGAACAATTAGGTCATTTTCGTCCTCCCTAGGCTAATTCTTGTCCAATTAGGGTTTTTAACCAATCTTGTGCATCCAATAGGTGTTTTGTGTCATTGGATGAACATTTAGGTCATTTTCGTCCTCCCTACACTTATTCTTGTCCAATTAGGGTTTTTAACCAATCTTGTGCATCCAATAGGTGTTTTGTGTCATTGGATGAATATTTAGGTCATTTTCACCCTCCATACACTTAATCTTGTCCAATTAGGGTTTTTAGCCAATCTTGTGCATCCAATGGCTGTTTTTGTGTCATTGGATGAATATTTAGGTCATTTTCGTCCTCCCTACACATAATCTTGTCCAATTAGGGTTTTGAACCAATCTTGTGCATCCAATAGGTGTTTTGTGTCAATGGATGAACATTTAGGTCATTTTAAGTCCTCCCTACACTTTATCTTGTCCAATTAGGGTTTCTAACCAATCTTGTGCATCCAATTGGGGTTTTAGTGTCATTGGATGAACAATTAGGTCATTTTCGTCCTCCCTAGGATTATTATTGTCCAATTAGGGTTTTTAACAAATCTTGTGCATCCAATAGGTTTTTTTGTATCATTGGATGAACATTTAGGTCATTTTCACCCTCCCTACACTTAATCTTGTCCAATTAGGGTTTTTAACCAATCTTGTGCATCGAATAGGTGTTTTGTGTCATTGGATGAACAATTAGTTCATTTTCGTCCTCCCTAGGCTAATTCTTGTCCAATTAGGGTTTTTAACCAATCTTGTGCATCCAATAGATGTTTTTGTGTCATTGGATGAACATTTAGGTCATTTTCATCCTCCCTAGGCTTATGCTTGTCCAATTAGGGTTTCTAACAAATCTTGTGCATCCAATAGTTGTGATTGTGTCATTGGATGAACATTTAGGTCATTTTCGTCCTCCCTAAACTTAACCTTGTCCATTTCGGGTTTCTAACCAATCTTGTGCATCCAATAGGTGTGTTTGTGTCATTGGATCAACAATTAGGTCATTTTCGTCCTCCCTAGGCTAATTCTTGTCCAATTAGGGTTTTTAACCAATCTTGTGCATTCAATGGGTGTTTTTGTGTTATTGGATGAACAATTAGGTCATTTTTGTTCTCCCTAAGCTAAATCTTGTCCAATTAGGGTTTCTAACCAATCTTGTGCATCCAATTGGTGTTTTTGTGTCATTGGATGAACAATTAGGTCATTTTCGTCCTCCCTAGGATTATTATTGTCCAATTAGGGTTTTTAACAAATCTTGTGCATCCAATAGGTGATTTTGTATCATTGGATGAACATTTAGGTCATTTTCACCCTCCCTACACTTAATCTTGTCCAATTAGGGTTTTTAACCAATCTTGTGCATCCAATTGGTGTTTTTGTGTCATTAGATGAACAATTAGGTCATTTTCGTCCTCCCTAGGATAATACTTGTCCAATTAGGGTATTTAACAAATCTTGTGCATCCAATAGGTGTTTTGTGTCATTGCATGAAAACTTAGGTCATTTTCGTCCTCCAGAGGCTAATTCTTATCCAATTAGGGTTTTTAACCAATCTTGTGCATCAAATAGGTGTTTTGTGTCATTGGATGAACATTTAGATCATTTTCATCCTCCCTACACTTAATCTTGTCCAATTAGGATTTTTAACCAATCTTATGCATTCGATAGGTGTTTTTGTGTCATTGGATGAACATTTAGGTCATTTTCGTCCTCCCTAAACTTAATCTTGTCCAATTAGGGTTTCTAACCAATCTTGTGCATCCAATAGGTGTTTTTGTATCATTGGATGAACAATTAGGTCATTTTCGTCCTCCCTAGGCTAATTCTTCTCCAATTTGGGTTTTTAACCAATCTTGTGCATCCAATACGAGTTTTTGTGTCATTGGATGAACATTTAGGTCATTTTCACCCTCCCTACAGTTAATCTTGTCTAATTAGGGTTTTTAACCAATCTTGTGCATCGAATACGTGTTTTGTGTCATTGGATGAACAGTTAGGTCATTTTCGTCCTCCCTACACTTAATCTTGTCCAATTAGGGTTTTTAACCAATCTTGTGCATCCAATGGCTGTTTTTGTGTCATTGGATGAACAATTAGGTCCTTTTCGTCTTCCCTAGGCAAATTCTTGTCCAATTAGGTTTTTTAACCAATCTTGTGCATCCAATAGGTGTTTTTGTGTCATTGGATGAACATTTAGGTCATTTTTATCCTCCCTAGGCTTATGCTTGTCCAATTAGGGTTTCTAACAAATCTTGTGCATCCAATAGTTGTGTTTGTGTCATTGGATAAACATTTAGGTCATTTTCGACCTCCCTACACTTCATCTTGTCTAATTTGGGTTTTTAGCCAATCTTATGCATCCAATGGCTGTTTTTGTGTCATTGGATGAATGTTTAGGTCATTTTCGTCCTCCTTACACATAATCTTGTCCAATTAGGGTTTTGAACCAATCTTGTGCATCCAATAGGTGTTTTGTGTCAATGAATGAACATTTAGGTCGTTTTAAGTCCTCCCTACACTTTATCTTGTCCAATTAGGGTTTCTAACCAATCTTGTGCATCCAATTGGGGTTTTTGTGTCATTGGATGAACAATTAGGTCATTTTCGTCCTCCCTAGGATTATTATTGTCCAATTAGGGTTTTTAACAAATCTTGTGCATCCAATAGGTGTTTTTGTATCATTGGATGAACATTTAGGTCATTTTCACCCTCCCTACACTTAATCTTGTCCAATTAGGGTTTTTAACCAATCTTGTGCATCGAATAGGTGTTTTGTGTCATTGGATGAACAATTAGTTCATTTTCGTCCTCCCTAGGCTAATTCTTGTCCAATTAGGGTTTTTAACCAATCTTGTGCATCCAATAGATGTTTTTGTGTCATTGGATGAACATTTAGGTCATTTTCATCCTCCCTAGGCTTATGCTTGTCCAATTAGGGTTTCTAACAAATCTTGTGCATCCAATAGTTGTGATTGTGTCATTAGATGAACAATTAGGTCATTTTCGTCCTCCCTAGGATAATTCTTGTCCAATTAGGGTATTTAACAAATCTTGTGCATCCAATAGGTGTTTTGTGTCATTGCATGAAAACTTAGGTCATTTTCGTCCTCCAGAGGCTAATTCTTATCCAATTAGGGTTTTTAACCAATCTTGTGCGTCAAATAGGTGTTTTGTGTCATTGGATGAACATTTAGGTCATTTTCATCCTCCCTACACTTAATCTTGTCCAATTAGGGTTTTTAACTAATCTTATGCATCCGATAGGTGTTTTTGTGTCATTGGATGAACATTTAGGTCATTTTCGTCCTCCCTAAACTTAATCTTGTCCAATTAGGGTTTCTATCCAATCTTGTGCATCCAATAGTTGTGTTTGTGTCATTGGATGAACAATTAGGTCATTTTCGTCCTCCTTAGGCTAATTCTTGTCCAATTAGGGTTTTTAACCAATCTTGTGCATCCAATAGGTGTTTTGTGTCATTGGATGATCATTTAGGTCATTTTCGTCCTCCCTACACTTTATCTTGTCCAATTAGGGTTTCTAACAATTCTTGTGCATCCAATTGGTGTTTTTGTGTCATTGGATGAACAATTAGGTCATTTTCGTCCTCCCTATGATAATTCTTGTCCAATTAGGGTTTTTAACCAATCTTGTGCATCGAATAGGTGTTTTGTGTCATTGGATGAACATTTAGGTCATTTTCGTCCTCCCTACACTTAATCTTGTCCAATTAGGGTTTTTAACCAATCTTGTGCATCCAATAGGTGTTTTGTGTCATTGAATGAATATTTAGGTCATTTTCGTCATCCCTACACTTAATCTTGTCTAATTAGGGTTTTTAACCAATCTTGTGCATCCAATAAGTGTTTTGTGTCATTGGATGAACATTTAGGTCATTTTCGTCCTCCCTACACTTTATCTTGTCCAATTAGGGTTTCTAACAATTCTTCTGCATCCAATTGGTGTTTTTGTGTCATTGGATGAACAATTAGGTCATTTTCGTCCTCCCTATGATAATTCTTGTCCAATTAGGGTTTTTAACCAATCTTGTGCATCCAATAGGTGTTTGGTGTCATTGGATGAACATTTAGGTCATTTTCGTCCTCCCTACACTTAATCTTGTCCAATTAGGGTTTTTAACCAATCTTGTGCATCCAATAGGTGTTTTGTGTCATTGGATGAATATTTAGGTCATTTTCGTCATCCCTACACTTAATCTTGTCTAATTAGGGTTTTTAACCAATCTTGTGCATCCAATAAGTGTTTTGTGTCATTGGATGAACATTTAGGTCATTTTCGTCCTCCCTACACTTTATCTTGTCCAATTAGGGTTTTTAACCAATCTTGTGCATCCAATAGGTGTTTTTGTGTCATTGGATGAACAATTAGGTCATTTTCGTCCTCCCTACACTTAATCTTGTCTAATTAGGGTTTTTAACCAATCTTGTGTATCCAATTGGTGTTTTTGTGTAATTGGATGAACAATTAGATCATTTTCGTCCCCCCTAGGATAATTCTTGTCCAATTAGGGTTTTTAACCAATCTTGTGCATCCAATAGGTGTTTTGTATCATTGGACGAATATTTACATCATTTTCGTTCTCCCTACACTTAATCTTGTCCAATTTTGGTTTTTAACCAATCTTATGCATCCAATAGGTGTTTTGGGTCATTGGATGAGCATTTAGGTCATTTTCGTCCTCCCTACACTTTATCTTGTCCAATTTGGGTTTCTAACAATTCTTCTGCATCCAATTGGTGTTTTTGTGTCATTGGATGAACAATTAGGTCATTTTCGTCCTCCCTATGATAATTCTTGTCCAATTAGGGTTTTTAACCAATCTTGTGCATCCAATAGGTGTTTTGTGTCATTGGATGAACATTTAGGTCATTTTCGTCCTCCCTGAACTTAATCTTGTCCAATTAGGGTTTTTAACCAATCTTGTGCATCCAGTAGGTGTTTTGTGTCATTGGATGAACATTTTAGGTCATTTTCGTCCTCCCTACACTTTATCTTTTCCAATTAGGGTTTCTAACCAATCTTGTGCATCCAATTGGTGTTTTTGTGTCATTGGATGAACAATTAGGTCATTTTCGTCCTCCCTATGATAATTCTTGTCCAATTAGGGTTTTTAACCAATCTTGTGCATCCAATAGGTGTTTTGTGTCATTGGATGAACATTTAGGTCATTTTCGTCCTCGCTACACTTAATCTTGTTCAATTAGGGTTTCTAACAATTCTTGTGCATCCGATAGGTGTTTTTGTGTCATTGGATGAACAATTAGGTCATTTTCGTCCTCCCTAGGCTAATTCTTGTCCAATTAGGGTTTTTAACCAATCTTGTTCATCAAATAGGTGTTATGTGTCATTGGATGAACACTTAGTTCATTTTCGTCCTCCCTACACTTTTTCTTGTCCAATTTGGGTTTCTAACCAATCTTGTGCATCCAATTGGTGTTTTTGTGTCATTGGATGAACAATTAGGTCATTTTCGTCCTCCCTATGATAATTCTTGTCCAATTAGGGTTTTTAACCAATCTTGTGCATCCAATAGGTGTTTTGTGTCATTGGATGAACATTTAGGTCATTTTCGTCCTCCCTACACTTAATCTTGTCCAATTAGGGTTTTTAACCAATCTTGTGCATCCAATAGGTGTTTTGTGTCATTGGATGAATATTTAGGTCATTTTCGTCATCCCTACGCTTAATCTTTTCTAATTAGGGTTTTTAACCAATCTTGTGCATCCGATAAGTGTTTTGTGTCATTGGATGAACATTTAGGTCATTTTCGTCCTCCCTACACTTTATCTTGTCCAATTAGGGTTTCTAACCAATCTTGTGCATCCAATAGGTGTTTTGTATCAATGGACGAATATTTACGTCATTTTCGTCCTCCCTAAACTTAACCTTGTCCAATTAGGGTTTCTAACCAATCTTGTGCATCCAATAGGTGTGTTTGTGTCATTGGATGAACAATTAGGTCATTTTCGTCCTCCCTACACTTAATCTTGTCCAATTAGGGTTTTTAACCAATCTTGTGCATCCAATAGGTGTTTTGTGTCATTGGATGAATATTTAGGTCATTTTCGTCCTCCCTACACTTAATCTTCTCCAATTAGGGTTTTTAACCAATCTTGTGCATCCAATAGGTGTTTTGTGTCATTGGATGAATATTTAGGTCATTTTCGTCCTCCCTACACTAAATCTTGTCCAATTAGGGTTTTTAACCAATCTTGTGCATCCAATAGGTGTTTTGTGTCATTGGATGAACATTTAGGTCATTTTCGTCCTCCCTACACTTAATCTTGTCCAATTAGGGTTTTTAACCAATCTTGTGCATCCAATAGGTGTTTTGTGTCATTGGATGAATATTTAGGTCATTTTCGTCCTCCCTACACTTAATCTTGTCCAATTAGGGTTTTTGACCAATCTTGTGCATCCAATAGGTGTTTTGTGTCATTGGATGAACATTTAGGTCATTTTCGTCCTCCCTACACTTTATCTTGTCCAATTAGGGTTTCTAACCAATCTTGTGCATCCAATAGGAGTTTTGTGTCATTGGATTGACACTTACGTCTTTTTCGTCCTCCCTAGGCTAATTCTTATCCAATTAGGGTTTTTAACCAATCTTGTGCATCCAATAGGTGTTTTGTGTCATTGGATGAACATTTAGGTCATTTTCGTCCTCCCTACACTTAATCTTGTCCAATTAGGGTTTTTAACCAATCTTGTGCATCCAATAGGTGTTTTGTGTCATTGGATGAATATTTAGGTCATTTTCATCATCCCTACACTTAACCTTGTCTAATTAGGGTTTTTAACCAATCTTGTGTATCCAATTGGTGTTTTAGTGTAATTGGATGAACAATTAGATCATTTTCGTCCTCCCTAGGATAATTCTTGTCCAATTAGGGTTTTTAACCAATCTTGTGCATCCAATAGGTGTTTTGTGTCATTGGATGAACATTTAGGTCATTTTCGTCCTCCCTACACTTAATCTTGTCCAATTAGGGTTTTTAACCAATCTTGTGCATCCAATAGGTGTTTTGTGTCATTGGATGAATATTTAGGTCATTTTCGTCATCCCTACACTTAGTCTTGTCTAATTAGGGTTTTTAACCAATCTTGTGCATCCAATAAGTGTTTTGTGTCATTGGATGAACATTTAGGTCATTTTCGTCATCCCTACACTTAATCTTGTCTAATTAGGGTTTTTAACCAATCTTGTGCATCCAATAGGTGTTTTGTGTCATTGTACGAACATTTAGGTCATTTTCGTCCTCGCTACACTTTATCTTGTCCAATTAGGGTTTCTAACCAATCTTGTGCATCCAATAGGAGTTTTGTGTCATTGGATTAACACTTAGGACTTTTTCGTCCTCCGTAGGCTAATTCTTATCCAATTAGGGTTTTTAACCAATCTTGTGCATCCAATAGTTGTATTTGTGTCGTTGGATGAACAATTAGGTCATTTTCGTCCTCCCTATGATAATTCTTGTCCAATTAGGGTTTTTAACCAATCTTGTGCATCCAATAGGTGTTTTGTGTCATTGGATGAACATTTAGGTCATTTTCGTCCTCCCTACACTTAATCTTGTCCAATTAGGGTTTTTAACCAATCTTGTGCATCCAATAGGTGTTTTGTGTCATTGGATGAATATTTAGGTCATTTTCGTCATCCCTACACTTAATCCTGTCTAATTAGGGTTTTTAACCAATCTTGTGCAATCTTGTCTAATTAGGGTTTTTAACCAATCTTGTGCATCCAATAAGTGTTTTGTGTCATTGGATGAACATTTAGGTCATTTTCGTCCTCCCTACACTTTATCTTGTCCAATTAGGGTTTTTAACCAATCTTGTGCATCCAATAGGTGTTATGTATCATTGGACGAATATTTAGGTCATTTTCGTCATCCCTACACTTAATCTTGTCTAATTAGGGTTTTTAACCAATCTTGTGCATCCAATAAGTGTTTTGTGTCATTGGATGAACATTTAGGTCATTTTCGTCCTCCCTACACTTTATCTTCTCCAATTAGGGTTTCTAACCAATCTTGTACATCCAATAGGTGTTTTGTATCATTAGATGAATATTTACGTCATTTTCGTCCTCCCTAAACTTAACCTTGTCCAATTAGGGTTTCTAACCAATCTTGTGCATCCAATAGGTGTTTTGTGTCATTGGATGAACATTTAGGTCATTTTCGTCCTCCCTACACTTAATCTTGTCCAATTAGTGTTTTTAACCAATCTTGTGCATCCAATAGGTGTTTTGTGTCATTGGATGAATATTTAGGTCATTTTCGTCATCCCTACACTTAACCTTGTCTAATTAGGGTTTTTAACCAATCTTGTGTATCCAATTGGTGTTTTTGTGTAATTGGATGAACAATTAGATCATTTTCGTCCTCCCTAGGATAATTATTGTCCAATTAGGGTTTTTAACCAATCTTGTGCATCCAATAGGTGTTTTGTGTCATTGGATGAACATTTAGGTCATTTTCGTCCTCCCTACACTTAATCTTGTCCAATTAGGGTTTTTAACCAATCTTGTGCATCCAATAGGTGTTTTGTGTCATTGAATGAATATTTAGGTCATTTTCGTCATCCCTACACTTAATCTTGTCTAATTAGGGTTTTTAACCAATCTTGTGCATCCAATAAGTGTTTTGTGTCATTAGATGAATATTTAGGTCATTTTCGTCCTCCCTACACTTTATCTTGTCCAATTATGGTTTTTAACCAATCTTGTGCATCCAATAGGTGTTTTGTGTCATTGGATGAATCTTTAGGTCATTTTCGTCATCCCTACACTTAATCTTGTCCAATTAGGGTTTTTAACCAATTTTGTGCATCCAACAGGTGTTTTGTATCATTGGACGAATATTTACGTCATTTTCGTCCTCCCTAAACTTAACCTTGTCCAATTAGGGTTTTTAACCAATCTTTTGCATCCAATGGCTGTTTTTGTGTCATTGGATGAATATTTAGGTCATTTTCGTCCTCCCTACACATAATCTTGTCCAATTAGGGTTTTGAACCAATCTTGTGCATCCAATAGGTGTTTTGTGTCAATGAATGAACATTTAGGTCATTTTAAGTCCTCCCTACACTTTATCTTGTCCAATTAGGGTTTCTAACCAATCTTGTGCATCCAATTGGGGTTTTTGTGTCATTGGATGAACAATTAGGTCATTTTCGTCCTCCCTAGGATTATTATTGTCCAATTAGGGTTTTTAACAAATCTTGTGCATCCAATAGGTGTTTTTGTATCATTGGATGAACATTTAGGTCATTTTCACCCTCCCTACACTTAATCTTGTCCAATTAGGGTTTTTAACCAATCTTGTGCATCCAATAGGTGTTTTGTGTCATTGCATGAAAACTTAGGTCATTTTCGTCCTCTAGAGGCTCATTCTTATCCAATTAGGGTTTTTAACCAATCTTGTGCATCAAATAGGTGTTTTGTGTCATTGGATGAACATTTAGGTCATTTTCGTCCTCCCTACACTTAATCTTGTCCAATGAGGGTCTTTAACCAATCTTGTGCATCCAATAGGTGTTTTGTGTCATTGGATGAATATTTAGGTCATTTTCACCCTCCATACACTTAATCTTGTCCAATTAGGGTATTTAGCCAATCTTGTGCATCCAATGGCTGTTTTTGTGTCATTGGATGAATATTTAGGTCATTTTCGTCCTCCCTACACATAATCTTGTCCAATTAGGGTTTTGAACCAATCTTGTGCATCCAATAGGTGTTTTGTGTCAATGAATGAACATTTAGGTCATTTTAAGTCCTCCCTACACTTTATCTTGTCCAATTAGGGTTTCTAACCAATCTTGTGCATCCAATTGGGGTTTTTGTGTCATTGGATGAACAATTAGGTCATTTTCGTCCTCCCTAGGATTATTATTGTCCAATTAGGGTTTTTAACAAATCTTGTGCATCCAATAGGTGTTTTTGTATCATTGGATGAACAATTAGGTCATTTTCCTCCTCCCTAGGCTAATTCTTGTCCAATTAAGGTTTTTAACCAATCTTGTGCATCCAATAGGAGTTTTTGTGTCATTGGATGAACATTTAGGTCATTTTCACCCTCCCTACACTTAATCTTGTCCAATTAGGGTTTTTAACCAATCTTGTGCATCGAATAGGTGTTTTGTGTCATTGGATGAACAATTAGGTCATTTTTTCCTCCCTAGGCTAATTCTTGTCCAATTAGGGTTTTTAACCAATCTTGTGCATCCAATAGATGTTTTTGTGTCATTGGATGAATATTTAGGTCATTTTCATCCTCCCTAGGCTTATGCTTGTCCAATTAGGGTTTCTAACAAATCTTGTGCATCCAATGGCTGTTTTTGTGTCATTGGATGAACAATTAGGTCATTTTCGTCCTCCCTAGGCTAATTCTTGTCCAATTAGGTTTTTTAACAAATCTTGTGCATCCAATAGTTGTGTTTGTGTCATTGGATGAACATTTAGGTCATTTTCGTCCTCCCTACACTTAATCTTGTCCAATTAGGGTTTTTAACCAATTTTGTGCATCCAATAGGTGTTTTGTGTCATTGGATGAACATTTAGGTCATTTTCGTCCTCCTTACACTTTATCTTGTCCAATTAGGGTTTCTAACCAATCTTCTGCATCCAATTGGTGTTTTTGTGTCATTAGATGAACAATTAGGTCATTTTCGTCCTCCCTAGGATAATTCTTGTCCAATTAGGGTATTTAACAAATCTTGTGCATCCAATAGGTGTTTTGTGTCATTGCATGAAAACTTAGGTCATTTTCGTCCTCCAGAGGCTAATTCTTATCCAATTAGGGTTTTTATCCAATCTTGTGCATCCAATAGGTGTTTTGTGTCATTGGATGAACATTTACGTCATTTTCACCCTCCCTACACTTAATCTTGTCCAAGTAGGGTTTTTAACCAATCTTGTGCATCAAATAGGTGTTTTGTGTCATTGGATGAACATTTAGGTCATTTTCGTCCTCCCTACACTTAATCTTGTCCAATTAGGGTTTTTAACCAATCTTGTGCATCCGATAGGTGTTTTTGTGTCATTGGATGAACATTTAGGTCATTTTCGTCCTCCCTAAACTTAATCTTGTCCAATTAGGGTTTCTAACCAATCTTGTGCATCCAATAGGTGTTTTTGTATCATTGGATGAACAATTATGTCATTTTCGTCCTCCCTAGGCTAATTCTTGTCCAATTTGGGTTTTTAACCAATCTTGTGCATCCAATACGAGTTTTTGTGTCATTGGATGAACATTTAGGTCATTTTCACCCTCCCTACAGTTAATCCTGTCTAATTAGGGTTTTTAACCAATCTTGTGCATCGAATAGGTGTTTTGTGTCATTGGATGAACATTTAGGTCATTTTTGTCCTCCCTACACTTAATCTTGTCTAATTAGGGTTTTTAACCAATCTTGTGCATCAAATAGGTGTTTTGTGTCATTGGATGAACATTTAGGTCATTTTCGTCCTCCCTACACTTAATCTTGTCCAATTAGGGTTTTTAACCAATCTTGTGCATCCGATAGGTGTTTTTGTGTCATTGGATGAACATTTAGGTCATTTTCGTCCTCCCCAAACTTAATCTGGTCCAATTAGGGTTTCTAACCATTCTTGTGCATCCAATAGGTGTTTTTGTATCATTGGATGAACAATTATGTCATTTTCGTCCTCCCTAGGCTAATTCTTGTCCAATTTGGGTTTTTAACCAATCTTGTGCATCCAATACGAGTTTTTGTCTCATTGGATGAACATTTAGGTCATTTTCACCCTCCCTACAGTTAATCTTGTCTAATTAGGGTTTTTAACCAATCTTGTGCATCGAATAGGTGTTTTGTGTCATTGGATGAACATTTAGGTCATTTTCGTCCTCCCTACACTTAATCTTGTCTAATTAGGGTTTTTAACCAATCTTGTGCATCGAATAGGTGTTTTGTGTCATTTGATGAACATTTAGGTCATTTTCGACCTCCCTACACTTAATCTTGTCCAATTTGGGTTTTTAGCCAATCTTGTGCATCCAATGGCTGTTTTTGTGTCATTGGATGAATATTTAGGTCATTTTCGTCCTCCCTACACATAATCTTGTCCAATTAGGGTTTTGAACCAATCTTGTGCATCCAATAGGTGTTTTGTGTCAATGGATGAACATTTAGGTCATTTTAAGTCCTCCCTACACTTTATCTTGTCCAATTAGGGTTTCTAACCAATCTTGTGCATCTAATTGGGGTTTTTGTGTCATTGGATGAACAATTAGGTCATTTTCGTCCTCCCTAGGATTATTATTGTCCAATTAGGGTTTTTAACAAATCTTGTGCATCCAATAGGTGTTATTGTATCATTGGATGAACAATTAGGTCATTCTCCTCCTCCCTAGGCTAATTCTTGCCCAATTAAGGTTTTTAACCAATCTTGTGCATCCAATAGGAGTTTTTCTGTCATTGGATGAACATTTAGGTCATTTTCACCCTCCCTACACTTAATCTTGTCCAATTAGGGTTTTTAACCAATCTAGTGCATCCAATAGGTGTTTTGTGTCATTGGATGAACATTTAGGTCATTTTCGTCCTCCCTACACTTAATCTTGTCCAATTAGGGTTTTTAACCAATCTTGTGCATCCAATAGGTGTTTTGTGTCATTGGAAGAACATTTAGGTCATTTTCGTATTTTCGTCCTCCCTACACTTAAACTTGTCCAATTAGGGTTTTTAACCAATCTTGTGCATCCAATAGGTGTTTTGTGTCATTGGATGAACATTTATGTCATTTTCGTCCTCCTTAGGCTAATTCTTATCCAATTAGGGTTTCTAACCAATCTTGTGCATCCAATAGGTGTTTTGTGTCATTGGATGAACATTTAGGTCATTTTCGTCCTCCTTAGGCTTATTCTTATCCAATTAGTGTTTTTAACCAATCTTGTGCATCCAATAGGTGTTTTGTGTCATTGGAGGAACATTTAGGTCATTTTCGTCCTCCCAACACTTAATCTTTCAATTAGGGTTTCTAACCAATCTTTTGCATCCGATAGGTGTTTTTGTGTCATTGGATGAACAATTAGGTCATTTTCGTCCTCCCTATGATAATTCTTGTCCAATTAGGGTTTTTAACCAATCTTGTGCATCCAATAGGTGTTTTGTGTCATTGGATGAACATTTAGGTCATTTTCGTCCTCCCTACACTTAATCTTGTTCAATTAGGGTTTATGACCAATCTTGTGCATCCGACAGGTGTTTTTGGGTCATTGGATGAACAATTAGGTCATTTTCGTCCTCCCTAGGCTAATTCTTGTCCAATTAGGGTTTTTAACCAATCTTGTGCATCCAATAGGTGTTTTGTGTCATTGGATGAACACTTAGGTCATTTTCGTCCTCCCTACACTTTATCTTGTCCAATTAGGGTTTCTAACCCATCTTGTGCATCCAATTGGTGTTTTTGTGTCATTGGATGAACAATTAGGTCATTTTCGTCCTCCCTATGATAATTCTTGTCCAATTAGGGTTTTTAACCAATCTTGTGCATCCAATAGGTGTTTTGTGTCATTGGATGAACATTTAGGTCATTTTCGTCCTCCTTAGGCTAATTCTTATCCAATTAGGGTTTTTAACCAATCTTGTGCATCTAATAGGTGTTTTGTGTCATTGGATGAACATTTAGGTCATTTTCGTCCTCGCTACACTTAATATTGTTCAATTAGGGTTTCTAACCAATCTTCTGCATCCGATAGGTGTTTTTGTGTCATTGGATGAACAATTAGGTCATTTTCCTCCTCCCTTGGCTAATTCTTGTCCAATTAGGGTTTTTAACCAATCTTGTGCATCCAATAGGTGTTTTGTGTCATTGGATGAACACTTAGGTCATTTTCGTCCTCCCTACACTTTATCCTGTCCAATTAGGGTTTCTAACAATTCTTGTGCATCCAATTGGTGTTTTTGTATCATTGGATGAACAATTAGGTCATTTTCGTCCTCCCTATGATAATTCTTGTCCAATTAGGGTTTTTAACCAATCTTGTGCATCCAATAGGTGTTTTGTGTCATTGGATGAACATTTAGGTCATTTTCGTCCTCCTTAGGCTAATTCTTATCCAACTAGTGTTTTTAACAAATCTTGTGCATCCAATAGGTGCTTTGTGTCACTGGATGAACATTTAGGTAATTTTCGTCCCCCCTACACTTAATCTTTCAATTAGGGTTGCTAACCAATCTTTTGCATCCGATAGGTGTTTTTGTGTCATTGGATGAACAATTAGGTCATTTTCCTCCTCCCTAGGCTAATTCTTGTCCAATTAGGGTTTTTAACCAATCTTGTGCATCCAATAGGTGTTTTGTGTCATTGGATGAACATTTAGGTCATTTTCGTCCTCCCTACACTTAATCTTGTCCAATTAGGGTTTTCAACCAATCTTGTGCATCCAATAGGTGTTTTTGTGTCATTGGATGAACATTTAGGTCATTTTCATCCTCCCTAGGCTTATGCTTGTCCAATTAGGGTTTTTAACCAATCTTGTGCATCCAATAGGTGTTTTGTGTCATTGGATGAACATTTACGTCATTTTCACCCTCCCTACACTTAATCTTGTCCAATTAGGGTTTTTAACCAATCTTGTGCATCCAATTGGGGTTTTAGTGTCATTGGATGAACAATTAGGTCATTTTCGTCCTCCCTAGGATTATTATTGTCCAATTAGGGTTTTTAACAAATCTTGTGCATCCAATAGGTGTTTTTGTATCATTGGATGAACATTTAGGTCATTTTCACCCTCCCTACACTTAATCTTGTCCAATTAGGGTTTTTAACCAATCTTGTGCATCGAATAGGTGTTTTGTGTCATTGGATGAACAATTAGTTCATTTTCGTCCTCCCTAGGCTAATTCTTGTCCAATTAGGGTTTTTAACCAATCTTGTGCATCCAATAGATGTTTTTGTGTCATTGGATGAACATTTAGGTCATTTTCATCCTCCCTAGGCTTATGCTTGTCCAATTAGGGTTTCTAACAAATCTTGTGCATCCAATAGTTGTTATTGTGTCATTAGATGAACAATTAGGTCATTTTCGTCCTCCCTAGGATAATTCTTGTCCAATTAGGGTATTTAAGAAATCTTGTGCATCCAATAGGTGTTTTGTGTCATTGCATGAAAACTTAGGTCATTTTCGTCCTCCAGAGGCTAATTCTTATCCAATTAGGGTTTTTAACCAATCTTGTGCATCAAATAGGTGTTTTGTGTCATTGGATGAACATTTAGGTCATTTTCGTCCTCCCTACACTTAATCTTGTCCAATAAGGGTTTTTAACCAATCTTATGCATTCGATAGGTGTTTTTGTGTCATTGGATGAACATTTAGGTCATTTTCGTCCTCCCTAAACTTAATCTTGTCCAATTAGGGTTTCTAACCAATCTTGTGCATCCAATAGGTATTTTTGTATCATTGGATGAACAATTAGGTCATTTTCGTCCTCCCTAGGCTAATTCTTGTCCAATTTGGGTTTTTAACCAATCTTGTGCATCCAATACGAGTTTTTGTGTCATTGGATGAACATTTAGGTCATTTTCACCCTCCCTACAGTTAATCTTTTCTAATTAAGGTTTTTAACCAATCTTGTGCATCGAATAGGTGTTTTGTGTCATTGGTTGAACATTTAGGTCATTTTCGTCCTCCCTACACTTAATCTTGTCCAATTAGGGTTTTTAACCAATCTTGTGCATCCAATGGCTGTTTTTTTGTCATTGGATGAACAATTAGGTCCTTTTCGTCTTCTCTAGGCTAATTCTTGTCCAATTAGGTTTTTTAACCAATCTTGTGCATCCAATAGGTGTTTTTGTGTCATTGGATGAACATTTAGGTCATTTTCATCCTCCTTAGGCTTATGCTTGTCCAATTAGGGTTTCTAACAAATCTTGTGCATCCAATAGTTGTGTTTGTGTCATTGGATGAACATTTAGGTCATTTTCGTCCTCCCTACACTTAATCTTGTCCAATTAGGGTTTTTAACCAATCTTGTGCATCCAATAGGTGTTTTGTGTCATTGGATGAATATTTAGGTCATTTTCACCCTCCATACACTTAATCTTGTCCAATTAGGGTTTTTAGCGAATCTTGTGCATCCAATGGCTGTTTTTGTGTCATTGGATGAATATTTAGGTCATTTTCGTCCTCCCTACACATAATCTTGTCCAATTAGTGTTTTGAACCAATCTTGTGCATCCAATAGGTGTTTTGTGTCAATGAATGAACATTTAGGTCATTTTAAGTCCTCCCTACACTTTATCTTGTCCAATTAGGGTTTCTAACCAATCTTGTGCATCCAATTGGGGTTCTTGTGTCATTGGATGAACAATTAGGTCATTTTCGTCCTCCCTAGGATTATTATTGTCCAATTAGGGTTTTTAACAAATCTTGTGCATCCAATAGGTGTTTTTGTATCATTGGATGAACATTTAGGTCATTTTCACCCTCCCTACACTTAATCTTGTCCAATTAGGGTTTTTAACCAATCTTGTGCATCGAATAGGTGTTTTGTGTCATTGGATGAACAATTAGTTCATTTTCGTCCTCCCTAGGCTAATTCTTGTCCAATTAGGGTTTTTAACCAATCTTGTGCATCCAATAGATGTTTTTGTGTCATTGGATGAACATTTAGGTCATTTTCATCCTCCCTAGGCTTATGCTTGTCCAATTAGGGTTTATAACAAATCTTGTGCATCCAATAGTTGTGATTGTGTCATTAGATGAACAATTAGGTCATTTTCGTCCTCCCTAGGATAATTCTTGTCCAATTAGGGTATTTAAGAAATCTTGTGCATCCAATAGATGTTTTGTGTCATTGCATGAAAACTTAGGTCATTTTCGTCCTCCAGAGGCTAATTCTTATCCAATTAGGGTTTTTAACCAATCTTGTGCATCAAATAGGTGTTTTGTGTCATTGGATGAACATTTAGGTCATTTTCGTCCTCCCTACACTTAATCTTGTCACATTAGGGTTTTTAACCAATCTTGTGCATCCAATAGGTGTTTTGTGTGATTGGATGAATATTTAGGTCATTTTCACCCTCCATACACTTAATCTTGTCCAATTAGGGTTTTTAGCCAATCTTGTGCATCCAATGGCTGTTTTTGTGTCATTGGATGAATATTTAGGTCATTTTCGTCCTCCCTACACATAATCTTGTCCAATTAGGGTTTTGAATCAATCTTGTGCATCCAATAGGTGTTTTGTGTCAATGAATGAACATTTAGGTCATTTTAAGTCCTCCCTACACTTTATCTTGTCCAATTAGTGTTTCTAACCAATCTTGTGCATCCAATTGGGGTTTTTGTGTCATTGGATGAACAATTAGGTCATTTTCGTCCTCCCTAGGATTATTATTGTCCAATTAGGGTTTTTAACAAATCTTGTGCATCCAATAGGTGTTTTTGTATCGTTGGATGAACATTTAGGTCATTTTCACCCTCCCTACACTTAATCTTGTCCAATTAGGGTTTTTAACCAATCTTGTGCGTCGAATAGGTGTTTTGTGTCATTGGATGAACAATTAGTTCATTTTCGTCCTCCCTAGGCTAATTCTTGTCCAATTAGGGTTTTTAACCAATCTTGTGCATCCAATAGATGTTTTTGTGTCATTGGATGAACATTTAGGTCATTTTCATCCTCCCTAGGCTTATGCTTGTCCAATTAGGGTTTCTAACAAATCTTGTGCATCCAATTGGTGTTTTTGTGTCATTAGATGAACAATTAGGTCATTTTCGTCCTCCCTAGGATAATTCTTGTCCAATTAGGGTATTTAAGAAATCTTGTGCATCCAATAGGTGTTTTGTGTCATTGCATGAAAACTTAGGTCATTTTCGTCCTCCAGAGGCTAATTCTTATCCAATTAGGGTTTTTAACCAATCTTGTGCATCAAATAGGTGTTTTGTGTCATTGGATGAACATTTAGGTCATTTTCGTCCTCCCTACACTTAATCTTGTCCAATTAGGTTTTTTAACCAATCTTGTGCATCCAATAGGTGTTTCTGTGTCATTGGATGAACATTTAGGTCATTTTCGTCCTCCCTAGGCTTATGCTTGTCCAATTAGGGTTTTTAACCAATCTTGTGCATCCAATAGGTGTTTTGTGTCATTGGATGAACATTTACGTCATTTTCACCCTCCCTACACTTAATCTTGTCCAATTAGGGTTTTTAACCAATCTTGTGCATCAAATAGGTGTTTTGTGTCATTGGATGAATATTTAGGTCATTTTCGTCCTCCCTACACTTAATCTTGTCCAATTAGGGTTTTTAACCAACCTTGTGCATCCAATGGCTGTTTTTGTGTCATTGGATGAACAATTAGGTCCTTTTCGTCTTCCTAGGCTAATTCTTGTCCAATTAGGTTTTTTAACCAATCTTGTGCATCCAATAGGTGTTTTTGTGTCATTGGATGAACATTTAGGTCATTTTCATCCTCCCTAGGCTTATGCTTGTCCAATTAGGGTTTTTAACCAATCTTGTGCATCCAATAGGTGTTTTGTGTCATTGGATGAACATTTACGTCATTTTCACCCTCCCTACACTTAATCTTGTCCAATTAGGGTTTTTAACCAATCTTGTGCATCAAATAGGTGTTTTGGGTCATTGGATGAATATTTAAGTCATTTTCGTCCTCCCTACACTTAATCTTGTCCAATTAGGGTTTTTAACCAATCTTGTGCATCCGATAGGTGTTTTTGTGTCATTGGATGAACATTTAGGTCATTTTCGTCCTCCCTAAACTTAATCTTGTCCAATTAGGGTTTCTAACCAATCTTGTGCATCCAATAGGTATTTTTGTATCATTGGATGAACAATTAGGTCATTTTCGTCCTCCCTAGGCTAATTCTTGTCCAATTTGGGTTTTTAACCAATCTTGTGCATCCAATACGAGTTTTTGTGTCATTGGATGAACATTTAGGTCATTTTCACCCTCCCTACAGTTAATCTTGTCTAATTAGGGTTTTTAACCAATCTTGTGCATCGAATAGGTGTTTTGTGTCATTGGATGAACATTTAGGTCATTTTTGTCCTCCCTACACTTAATCTTGTCCAATTAGGGTTTTTAACTAATCTTGTGCATCCAATGGCAGTTTTTGTCTCATTGGATGAACAATTAGGTCCTTTTCGTCTTCCCTAGGCTAATTCTTGTCCAATTAGGTTTTTTAACCAATCTTGTGCATCCAATAGGTGTTTTTGTGTCATTGGATGAACATTTAGGTCATTTTCATCCTCCCTAGGCTTATGCTTGTCCAATTAGGGTTTCTAACAAATCTTGTGCATCCAATAGTTGTGTTCGTGTCATTGGATAAACATTTAGGTCATTTTCGTCCTCCCTACACTTAATCTTGTCCAATTAGGGTTTCTAACCAATCTTGTGCATCCAATAGGTATTTTTGTATCATTGGATGAACAATTAGGTCATTTTCGTCCTCCCTAGGCTAATTCTTGTCCAATTTGGGTTTTTAACCAATCTTGTGCATCCAATACGAGTTTTTGTGTCATTGGATGAACATTTAGGTCATTTTCACCCTCCCTACAGTTAATCTTGTCTAATTAGGGTTTTTAACCAATCTTGTGCATCGAATAGGTGTTTTGTGTCATTGGATGAACATTTAGGTCATTTTCGTCCTCCCTACACTTAATCTTGTCTAATTAGGGTTTTTAACCAATCTTGTGCATCAAATAGGTGTTTTGTGTCATTGGATGAACATTTAGGTCATTTTCGTCCTCCCTACACTTAATCTTGTCCAATTAGGGTTTTTAACCAATCTTGTGCATCCGATAGGTGTTTTTGTGTCATTGGATGAACATTTAGGTCATTTTCGTCCTCCCTAAACTTAATCTTGTCCAATTAGGGTTTCTAACCAATCTTGTGCATCCAATAGGTGTGTTTGTATCATTGGATGAACAATTATGTCATTTTCGTCCTCCCTAGGCTAATTCTTGTCCAATTTGGGTTTTTAACCAATCTTGTGCATCCAATACGAGTTATTGTGTCATTGGATGAACATTTAGGTCATTCTCACCCTCCCTACAGTTAATCCTGTCTAATTAGGGTTTTTAACCAATCTTGTGCATCGAATAGGTGTTTTGTGTCATTGGATGAACAATTATGTCATTTTCGTCCTCCCTAGGCTAATTCTTGTCCAATTTGGGTTTTTAACCAATCTTGTGCATCCAATACGAGTTTTTGCCTCATTGGATGAACATTTAGGTCATTTTCACCCTCCCTACAGTTAATCTTGTCTAATTAGGGTTTTTAACCAATCTTGTGCATCGAATAGGTGTTTTGTGTCATTGGATGAACATTTAGGTCATTTTCGTCCTCCCTACACTTAATCTTGTCCAATTAGGGTTTTTAACTAATCTTGTGCATCCAATGGCAGTTTTTGTGTCATTGGATGAACAATTAGGTCCTTTTCGTCTTCCCTAGGCTAATTCTTGTCCAATTAGGTTTTTTAACCAATCTTGTGCATCCAATAGGTGTTTTTGTGTCATTGGATGAACATTTAGGTCATTTTCATCCTCCCTAGGCTTATGCTTGTCCAATTAGGGTTTCTAACAAATCTTGTGCATCCAATAGTTGTGTTCGTGTCATTGGATAAACATTTAGGTCATTTTCGTCCTCCCTACACTTAATCTTGTCCAATTAGGGTTTTTAACCAATCTTGTGCATCAAATAGGTGTTTTGTGTCATTGGATGAACATTTAGGTCATTTTCGTCCTCCCTACACTTAATCTTGTCCAATTAGGGTTTTCAACCAATCTTGTGCATCCGATAGGTGTTTTTGTGTCATTGGATGAACATTTAGGTCATTTTCGTCCTCCCTAAACTTAATCTTGTCCAATTAGGGTTTCTAACCAATCTTGTGCATCCAATAGGTATTTTTGTATCATTGGATGAACAATTAGGTCATTTTCGTCCTCCCTAGGCTAATTCTTCTCCAATTTGGGTTTTTAACCAATCTTGTGCATCCAATATGAGTTTTTGTGTCATTGGATGAACATTTAGGTCATTTTCACCCTCCCTACAGTTAATCTTGTCTAATTAAGGTTTTTAACCAATCTTGTGCATCGAATAGGTGTTTTGTGTCATTGGTTGAACATTTAGGTCATTTTCGTCCTCCCTACACTTAATCTTGTCCAATTAGGGTTTTTAACCAATCTTGTGCATCCAATGGCTGTTTTTGTGTCATTGGATGAACAATTAGGTCCTTTTCGTCTTCCCTAGGCTAATTCTTGTCCAATTAGGTTTTTTAACCAATCTTGTGCATCCAATAGGTGTTTTTGTGTCATTGGATGAACATTTAGGTCATTTTCATCCTCCCTAGGCTTATGCTTGTCCAATTAGGGTTTTTAACAAATCTTGTGCATCCAATAGTTGTGTTTGTGTCATTGGATGAACATTTAGGTCATTTTCGTCCTCCCTACACTTAATCTTGTCCAATTAGGGTTTTTAACCAATCTTGTGCATCCAATAGGTGTTTTGTGTCATTGGATGAACATTTAGGTCATTTTCGTCCTCCCGGGGCTAATTCTTATCCAATTAGGGTTTTTAACCAATCTTGTGCATCCAATTGGTGTTTTTCTGTCATTGGATGAACAATTAGGTCATTTTCGTCTACCCTAGGCTAATTCTTGTCGAATTAGGGTTTTTAACCAATCTTGTGCATCCAATAGGTGTTTTGTATCATTGGACGAATATTTACGTCATTTTCGTCCTCCCTAAACTTAACCTTGTCCAATTAGGGTTTCTAACCAATCTTGTGCATCCAATAGGTGTTTTGTGTCATTGGATGAACATTTAGGTCATTTTCGTCCTCCCTACACTTAATCTTGTCCAATTAGTGTTTTTAACCAATCTTGTGCATCCAATAGGTGTTTTGTGTCATTGGATGAATATTTAGGTCATTTTCGTCATCCCTACACTTAACCTTGTCTAATTAGGGTTTTTAACCAATCTTGTGTATCCAATTGGTGTTTTTGTGTAATTGGATGAACAATTAGATCATTTTCGTCCTCCCTAGGATAATTATTGTCCAATTAGGGTTTTTAACCAATCTTGTGCATCCAATAGGTGTTTTGTGTCATTGGATGAACATTTAGGTCATTTTCGTCCTCCCTACACTTAATCTTGTCCAATTAGGGTTTTTAACCAATCTTGTGCATCCAATAGGTGTTTTGTGTCATTGAATGAATATTTAGGTCATTTTCGTCATCCCTACACTTAATCTTGTCTAATTAGGGTTTTTAACCAATCTTGTGCATCCAATAGGTGTTTTGTGTCATTGGATGATCATTTAGGTCATTTTCGTCCTCCCTACACTTTATCTTGTCCAATTAGGGTTTCTAACAATTCTTGTGCATCCAATTGGTGTTTTTGTGTCATTGGATGAACAATTAGGTCATTTTCGTCCTCCCTATGATAATTCTTGTCCAATTAGGGTTTTTAACCAATCTTGTGCATCCAATAGGTATTTTGTGTCATTGGATGAACATTTAGGTCATTTTCGTCCTCCCTACACTTTATCTTATCCAATTAGGGTTTCTAACCAATCTTGTGCATCCAATTGGTGTTTTTGTGTCATTGAATGAACATTTAGGTCATTTTCGTCCTCCCTAGGATAATTCTTGTCCAATTAGGGTTTCTAACAATTCTTGTGCATCCAATTGGTGTTTTTGTGTCATTGGATGAACAATTAGGTCATTTTCGTCCTCCCTATGATAATTCTTGTCCAATTAGGGTTTTTAACCAATCTTGTGCATCCAATAGGTGTTTTGTGTCATTGGATGAATATTTAGGTCATTTTCGTCCTCCCTACACTTAATCTTGTCCAATTAGGGTTTTTAACCAATCTTGTGCATCCGATAGGTGTTTTTGTGTCATTGGATGAACATTTAGGTCATTTTCGTCCTCCCTACACTTAATCTTGTCCAATTAGGGTTTCTAACCAATCTTGTGCATCCAATAGGTATTTTTGTATCATTGGATGAACAATTAGGTCATTTTCGTCCTCCCTAGGCTAATTCTTGTCCAATTTGGGTTTTTAACCAATCTTGTGCATCCAATACGAGTTTTCGTGTCATTGGATGAACATTTAGGTCATTTTCACCCTCCCTACAGTTAATCTTGTCTAATTAGGGTTTTTAACCAATCTTGTGCATCGAATAGGTGTTTTGTGTCATTGGATGAACATTTAGGTCATTTTCGTCCTCCCTACACTTAATCTTGTCCAATTAGGTTTTTTAACCAATCTTGTGCATCCAATAGGTGTTTTTGTGTCATTGGATGAACATTTAGGTCATTTTCATCCTCCCTAGGCTTATGCTTGTCCAATTAGGGTTTCTAACAAATCTTGTGCATCCAATAGTTGTGTTTGTGTCATTGGATGAACATTTAGGTCATTTTCACCCTCCCTACAGTTAATCTTGTCTAATTAGGGTTTTTAACCAATCTTGTGCATCGAATAGGTGTTTTGTGTCATTGGATGAACATTTAGGTCATTTTCGTCCTCCCTACACTTAATCTTGTCCAATTAGGGTTTTTAACCAATCTTGTGCATCCAATGGCTGTTTTTGTGTCATTGGATGAACAATTAGGTCCTTTTCGTCTTCCTAGGCTAATTCTTGTCCAATTAGGTTTTTTAACCAATCTTGTGCATCCAATAGGTGTTTTTGTGTCATTGGATGAACATTTAGGTCATTTTCATCCTCCCTAGGCTTATGCTTGTCCAATTAGGGTTTTTAACCAATCTTTTGCATCCAATAGGTGTTTTGTGTCATTGAATGAACATTTACGTCATTTTCACCCTCCCTACACTTAATCTTGTCCAATTAGGGTTTTTAACCAATCTTGTGCATCAAATAGGTGTTTTGTGTCATTGGATGAATATTTAGGTCATTTTCGTCCTCCCTACACTTAATCTTGTCCAATTAGGGTTTTTAACCAATCTTGTGCATCCGATAGGTGTTTTTGTGTCATTGGATGAACATTTAGGTCATTTTCGTCCTCCCTAAACTTAATCTTGTCCAATTAGGGTTTCTAACCAATCTTGTGCATCCAATAGGTATTTTTGTATCATTGGATGAACAATTAGGTCATTTTCGTCCTCCCTAGGCTAATTCTTGTCCAATTTGGGTTTTTAACCAATCTTGTGCATCCAATACGAGTTTTCGTGTCATTGGATGAACATTTAGGTCATTTTCACCCTCCCTACAGTTAATCTTGTCTAATTAGGGTTTTTAACCAATCTTGTG
>JBBPBS010001023.1:261060-355067 GCA_037974835.1 Cicer judaicum
ATTTAGGTCATTTTCGTCCTCCCTACACTTAATCTTGTCCAATTAGGGTTTTTAACCAATCTTGTGCATCCAATGGCTGTTTTTGTGTCATTGGATGAACAATTAGGTCCTTTTCGTCTTCCTAGGCTAATTCTTGTCCAATTAGGTTTTTTAACCAATCTTGTGCATCCAATAGGTGTTTTTGTGTCATTGGATGAACATTTAGGTCATTTTCATCCTCCCTAGGCTTATGCTTGTCCAATTAGGGTTTTTAACCAATCTTGTGCATCCAATAGGTGTTTTGTGTCATTGGATGAACATTTACGTCATTTTCACCCTCCCTACACTTAATCTTGTCCAATTAGGGTTTTTAACCAATCTTGTGCATCAAATAGGTGTTTTGGGTCATTGGATGAATATTTAAGTCATTTTCGTCCTCCCTACACTTAATCTTGTCCAATTAGGGTTTTTAACCAATCTTGTGCATCCGATAGGTGTTTTTGTGTCATTGGATGAACATTTAGGTCATTTTCGTCCTCCCTAAACTTAATCTTGTCCAATTAGGGTTTCTAACCAATCTTGTGCATCCAATAGGTATTTTTGTATCATTGGATGAACAATTAGGTCATTTTCGTCCTCCCTAGGCTAATTCTTGTCCAATTTGGGTTTTTAACCAATCTTGTGCATCCAATACGAGTTTTTGTGTCATTGGATGAACATTTAGGTCATTTTCACCCTCCCTACAGTTAATCTTGTCTAATTAGGGTTTTTAACCAATCTTGTGCATCGAATAGGTGTTTTGTGTCATTGGATGAACATTTAGGTCATTTTTGTCCTCCCTACACTTAATCTTGTCCAATTAGGGTTTTTAACTAATCTTGTGCATCCAATGGCAGTTTTTGTCTCATTGGATGAACAATTAGGTCCTTTTCGTCTTCCCTAGGCTAATTCTTGTCCAATTAGGTTTTTTAACCAATCTTGTGCATCCAATAGGTGTTTTTGTGTCATTGGATGAACATTTAGGTCATTTTCATCCTCCCTAGGCTTATGCTTGTCCAATTAGGGTTTCTAACAAATCTTGTGCATCCAATAGTTGTGTTCGTGTCATTGGATAAACATTTAGGTCATTTTCGTCCTCCCTACACTTAATCTTGTCCAATTAGGGTTTCTAACCAATCTTGTGCATCCAATAGGTATTTTTGTATCATTGGATGAACAATTAGGTCATTTTCGTCCTCCCTAGGCTAATTCTTGTCCAATTTGGGTTTTTAACCAATCTTGTGCATCCAATACGAGTTTTTGTGTCATTGGATGAACATTTAGGTCATTTTCACCCTCCCTACAGTTAATCTTGTCTAATTAGGGTTTTTAACCAATCTTGTGCATCGAATAGGTGTTTTGTGTCATTGGATGAACATTTAGGTCATTTTCGTCCTCCCTACACTTAATCTTGTCCAATTAGGGTTTTTAACCAATCTTGTGCATCCAATGGCTGTTTTTGTGTCATTAGATGAACAATTAGGTCCTTTTCGTCTTCCCTAGGCTAATTCCTGTCCAATTAGGTTTTTTAACCAATCTTGTGCATCCAATAGGTGTTTTTATGTCATTGGATGAACATTTAGGTCATTTTCTTCCTCCCTAGGCTTATGCTTGTCCAATTAGGGTTTCTAACAAATCTTGTGCATCCAATAGTTGTGTTTGTGTCATTGGATGAACATTTAGGTCATTTTCGTCCTCCCTACACTTAATCTTGTCCAATTAGGGTTTTTAACCAATCTTGTGCATCCAATAGGTGTTTTGTGTCATTGGATGAACATTTAGGTCATTTTCGTCCTCCCTACACTTAATCTTGTCCAATTAGGGTTTTCAACCAATCTTGTGCATCCAATAGGTGTTTTTGTGTCATTGGATGAACATTTAGGTCATTTTCATCCTCCCTAGGCTTATGCTTGTCCAATTAGGGTTTTTAACCAATCTTGTGCATCCAATAGGTGTTTTGTGTCATTGGATGAACATTTACGTCATTTTCACCCTCCCTACACTTAATCTTGTCCAATTAGGGTTTTTAACCAATCTTGTGCATCCAATAGGTGTTTTGTGTCATTGGATGAATATTTAGGTCATTTTCGTCCTCCCTACACTTAATCTTGTCCAATTAGGGTTTTTAACCAATCTTGTGCATCCGATAGGTGTTTTTGTGTCATTGGATGAACATTTAGGTCATTTTCGTCCTCCCTACACTTAATCTTGTCCAATTAGGGTTTTTAACCAATCTTGTGCATCCAATAGGTGTTTTGTGTCATTGGATTAACATTTAGGTCATTTTCGTCCTCCCTACACTTAATCTTGTCCAATTAGGGTTTTTAACCAATCTTGTGCATCCAATAGGTGTTTTGTGTCATTGGATGAACATTTAGGTCATTTTCGTCCTCCCTACACTTAATCTTGTCCAATTAGTGTTTTTAACCAATCTTGTGCATCCAATAGGTGTTTTGTGTCATTGGATGAATATTTAGGTCATTTTCGTCATCCCTACACTTAACCTTGTCTAATTAGGGTTTTTAACCAATCTTGTGTATCCAATTGGTGTTTTTGTGTAATTGGATGAACAATTAGATCATTTTCGTCCTCCCTAGGATAATTATTGTCCAATTAGGGTTTTTAACCAATCTTGTGCATCCAATAGGTGTTTTGTGTCATTGGATGAACATTTAGGTCATTTTCGTCCTCCCTACACTTAATCTTGTCCAATTAGGGTTTTTAACCAATCTTGTGCATCCAATAGGTGTTTTGTGTCATTGAATGAATATTTAGGTCATTTTCGTCATCCCTACACTTAATCTTGTCTAATTAGGGTTTTTAACCAATCTTGTGCATCCAATAGGTGTTTTGTGTCATTGGATGATCATTTAGGTCATTTTCGTCCTCCCTACACTTTATCTTGTCCAATTAGGGTTTCTAACAATTCTTGTGCATCCAATTGGTGTTTTTGTGTCATTGGATGAACAATTAGGTCATTTTCGTCCTCCCTATGATAATTCTTGTCCAATTAGGGTTTTTAACCAATCTTGTGCTTCCAATAGGTGTTTTGTGTCATTGGGTGAACATTTAGGTCATTTTCGTCCTCCCTACACTTAATCTTGTCCAATTAGGGTTTTTAACCAATCTTGTGCATCCAATAGGTGTTTTGTGTCATTGAAAGAATATTTAGGTCATTTTCGTCATCCCTACACTTAATCTTGTCTAATTAGGGTTTTTAACCAATCTTGTGCATCCAATAAGTGTTTTGTGTCATTGGATGAACATTTAGGTCATTTTCGTCCTCCCTACACTTTATCTTGTCCAATTAGGGTTTCTAACCAATCTTGTGCATCCAATAGGTGTTTTTGTGTCATTGGATGAACATTTAGATCATTTTCATCCTCCCTAGGCTTATGCTTGTTCAATTAGGGTTTCTAACAAATCTTGTGCATCCAATAGTTGTGTTTGTGTCATTGGATGAACATTTAGGTCATTTTCGTCCTCCCTACACTTAATCTTGTCCAATTAGGGTTTTTAACCAATCTTGTGCATCCAATGGCTGTTTTTGTGTCATTGGATGAACAATTAGGTCCTTTTCGTCTTCCCTAGGCTAATTCTTGTCCAATTAGGTTTTTTAACCAATCTTGTGCATCCAATAGGTGTTTTTGTGTCATTGGATGAACATTTAGGTCATTTTCATCCTCCCTAGGCTTATGCTTGTCCAATTAGGGTTTTTAACAAATCTTGTGCATCCAATAGTTGTGTTTGTGTCATTGGATGAACATTTAGATCATTTTCGTCCTCCCTACACTTAATCTTGTCCAATTAGGGTTTTTAACCAATCTTGTGCATCAAATAGGTGTTTTGTGTCATTGGATGAACATTTAGGTCATTTTCGTCCTCCCTACACTTAATCTTGTCCAATTAGGGTTTTTAACCAATCTTGTGCATCCAATGGCTGTTTTTGTGTCATTGGATGAACAATTAGGTCCTTTTCGTCTTCCCTAGGCTTATTCTTGTCCAATTAGGTTTTTTAACCAATCTTGTGCATCCAATAGGTGTTTTTGTGTCATTGGATGAACATTTAGGTCATTTTCATCCTCCCTAGGCTTATGCTTGTCCAATTAGGGTTTCTAACAAATCTTGTGCATCCAATAGTTGTGTTTGTGTCATTGGATGAACATTTAGGTCATTTTCACCCTCCCTACAGTTAATCTTGTCTAATTAGGGTTTTTAACCAATCTTGTGCATCGAATAGGTGTTTTGTGTCATTGGATGAACATTTAGGTCATTTTCGTCCGCCCTACACTTAATCTTGTCCAATTAGGGTTTTTAACCAATCTTGTGCATCCAATGGCTGTTTTTGTGTCATTGGATGAACAATTAGGTCCTTTTCGTCTTCCTAGGCTAATTCTTGTCCAATTAGGTTTTTTAACCAATCTTGTGCATCCAATAGGTGTTTTTGTGTCATTGGATGAACATTTAGGTCATTTTCATCCTCCCTAGGCTTATGCTTGTCCAATTAGGGTTTTTAACCAATCTTGTGCATCCAATAGGTGTTTTGTGTCATTGGATGAACATTTACGTCATTTTCACCCTCCCTACACTTAATCTTGTCCAATTAGGGTTTTTAACCAATCTTGTGCATCAAATAGGTGTTTTGGGTCATTGGATGAATATTTAGGTCATTTTCGTCCTCCCTACACTTAATCTTGTCCAATTAGGGTTTTTAACCAATCTTGTGCATCCGATAGGTGTTTTTGTGTCATTGGATGAACATTTAGGTCATTTTCGTCCTCCCTAAACTTAATCTTGTCCAATTAGGGTTTCTAACCAATCTTGTGCATCCAATAGGTATTTTTGTATCATTGGATGAACAATTAGGTCATTTTCGTCCTCCCTAGGCTAATTCTTGTCCAATTTGGGTTTTTAACCAATCTTGTGCATCCAATACGAGTTTTCGTGTCATTGGATGAACATTTAGGTCATTTTCACCCTCCCTACAGTTAATCTTGTCTAATTAGGGTTTTTAACCAATCTTGTGTATCGAATAGGTGTTTTGTGTCATTGGATGAACATTTAGGTCATTTTCGTCCACCCTACACTTAATCTTGTCCAATTAGGGTTTTTAACCAATCTTGTGCATCCAATGGCTGTTTTTGTGTCATTGGATGAACAATTAGGTCCTTTTCGTCTTCCTAGGCTAATTCTTGTCCAATTAGGTTTTTTAACCAATCTTGTGCATCCAATAGGTGTTTCTGTGTCATTGGATGAACATTTAGGTCATTTTCATCCTCCCTAGGCTTATGCTTCTCCAATTAGGGTTTTTAACCAATCTTGTGCATCCAATAGGTGTTTTGTGTCATTGGATGAACATTTACGTCATTTTCACCCTCCCTACACTTAATCTTGTCCAATTAGGGTTTTTAACCAAACTTGTGCATCAAATAGGTGTTTTGTGTCATTGGATGAATATTTAGGTCATTTTCGTCCTCCCTACACTTAATCTTGTCCAATTAGGGTTTTTAACCAATCTTGTGCATCCGATAGGTGTTTTTGTGTCATTGGATGAACATTTAGGTCATTTTCGTCCTCCCTAAACTTAATCTTGTCCAATTAGGGTTTCTAACCAATCTTGTGCATCCAATAGGTATTTTTGTATCATTGGATGAACAATTAGGTCATTTTCGTCCTCCCTAGGCTAATTCTTGTCCAATTTGGGTTTTTAACCAATCTTGTGCATCCAATACGAGTTTTCGTGTCATTGGATGAACATTTAGGTCATTTTCACCCTCCCTACAGTTAATCTTGTCTAATTAGGGTTTTTAACCAATCTTGTGCATCGAATAGGTGTTTTGTGTCATTGGATGAACATTTAGGTCATTTTCGTCCTCCCTACACTTAATCTTGTCCAATTAGGTTTTTTAACCAATCTTGTGCATCCAATAGGTGTTTTTGTGTCATTGGATGAACATTTAGGTCATTTTCATCCTCCCTAGGCTTATGCTTGTCCAATTAGGGTTTCTAACAAATCTTGTGCATCCAATAGTTGTGTTTGTGTCATTGGATGAACATTTAGGTCATTTTCACCCTCCCTACAGTTAATCTTGTCTAATTAGGGTTTTTAACCAATCTTGTGCATCGAATAGGTGTTTTGTGTCATTGGATGAACATTTAGGTCATTTTCGTCCGCCCTACACTTAATCTTGTCCAATTAGGGTTTTTAACCAATCTTGTGCATCCAATGGCTGTTTTTGTGTCATTGGATGAACAATTAGGTCCTTTTCGTCTTCCTAGGCTAATTCTTGTCCAATTAGGTTTTTTAACCAATCTTGTGCATCCAATAGGTGTTTTTGTGTCATTGGATGAACATTTAGGTCATTTTCATCCTCCCTAGGCTTATGCTTGTCCAATTAGGGTTTTTAACCAATCTTGTGCATCCAATAGGTGTTTTGTGTCATTGGATGAACATTTACGTCATTTTCACCCTCCCTACACTTAATCTTGTCCAATTAGGGTTTTTAACCAATCTTGTGCATCAAATAGGTGTTTTGGGTCATTGGATGAATATTTAAGTCATTTTCGTCCTCCCTACACTTAATCTTGTCCAATTAGGGTTTTTAACCAATCTTGTGCATCCGATAGGTGTTTTTGTGTCATTGGATGAACATTTAGGTCATTTTCGTCCTCCCTAAACTTAATCTTGTCCAATTAGGGTTTCTAACCAATCTTGTGCATCCAATAGGTATTTTTGTATCATTGGATGAACAATTAGGTCATTTTCGTCCTCCCTAGGCTAATTCTTGTCCAATTTGGGTTTTTAACCAATCTTGTGCATCCAATACGAGTTTTTGTGTCATTGGATGAACATTTAGGTCATTTTCACCCTCCCTACAGTTAATCTTGTCTAATTAGGGTTTTTAACCAATCTTGTGCATCGAATAGGTGTTTTGTGTCATTGGATGAACATTTAGGTCATTTTCGTCCTCCCTACACTTAATCTTGTCCAATTTGGGTTTTTAACCAATCTTGTGCATCAAATAGGTGTTTTGTGTCATTGGATGAACAATTAGGTCCTTTTCGTCTTCCCTAGGCTAATTCTTGTCCAATTAGGTTTTTTAACCAATCTTGTGCATCCGATAGGTGTTTTTGTGTCATTGGATGAACATTTAGGTCATTTTCATCCTCCTTAGGCTTATGCTTGTCCAATTAGGGTTTCTAACAAATCTTGTGCATCCAATAGTTGTGTTTGTGTCATTGGATGAACATTTAGGTCATTTTCGTCCTCCCTACACTTAATCTTGTCCAATTAGGGTTTTTAACCAATCTTGTGCATCCAATAGGTGTTTTGTGTCATTGGATGAACATTTAGGTCATTTTCACCCTCCATACACTTAATCTTGTCCAATTAGGGTTTTTAGCCAATCTTGTGCATCCAATGGCTGTTTTTGTGTCATTGGATGAATATTTAGGCCATTTTCGTCCTCCCTACACATAATCTTGTCCAATTAGGGTTTTGAACCAATCTTGTGCATCCAATAGGTGTTTTGTGTCAATGGATGAACATTTAGGTCATTTTAAGTCCTCCCTACACTTTATCTTGTCCAATTAGGGTTTCTAACCAATCTTGTGCATCCAATTGGGGTTTTTGTGTCATTGGATGAACAATTAGGTCATTTTCGTCCTCCCTAGGATTATTATTGTCCAATTAGGGTTTTTAACAAATCTTGTGCATCCAATAGGTGATTTTGTATCATTGGATGAACATTTAGGTCATTTTCACCCTCCCTACACTTAATCTTGTCCAATTAGGGTTTTTAACCAATCTTGTGCATCCAATTGGTGTTTTTGTGTCATTAGATGAACAATTAGGTCATTTTCGTCCTCCCTAGGATAATTCTTGTCCAATTAGGGTATTTAACAAATCTTGTGCATCCAATAGGTGTTTTGTGTCATTGCATGAAAACTTAGTTTATTTTCGTCCTCCAGAGGCTAATTTTTATCCAATTAGGGTTTTCAACCAATCTTGTGCATCAAATAGGTGTTTTGTGTCATTGGATGAACATTTAGGTCATTTTCGTCCTCCCTACACTTAATCTTGTCCAATTAGGGTTTTTAACCAATCTTATGCATTCGATAGGTGTTTTTGTGTCATTGGATGAACATTTAGGTCATTTTCGTCCTCCCTAAACTTAATCTTGTCCAATTAGGGTTTCTAACCAATCTTGTGCATCCAATAGGTATTTTTGTATCATTGGATGAACAATTAGGTCATTTTCGTCCTCCCTAGGCTTATTCTTGTCCAATTTGGGTTTTTAACCAATCTTGTGCATCCAATACGAGTTTTTGTGTCATTGGATGAACATTTAGGTCATTTTCACCCTCCCTACAGTTAATCTTGTCTAATTAGGGTTTTTAACCAATCTTGTGCATCGAATAGGTGTTTTGTGTCATTGGATGAACATTTAGGTCATTTTCGTCCTCCCTACACTTAATCTTGTCCAATTAGGTTTTTTAACTAATCTTGTGCATCCAATGGCAGTTTTTGTGTCATTGGATGAACAATTAGGTGCTTTTCGTCTTCCCTAGGCTAATTCTTGTCCAATTAGGTTTTTTAACCAATCTTATGCATCCAATAGGTGTTTTTGTGTCATTGGATGAACATTTAGGTCATTTTCATCCTCCCTAGGCTTATGCTTGTCCAATTAGGGTTTCTAACAAATCTTGTGCATCCAATAGTTGTGTTTGTGTCATTGGATGAACATTTAGGTCATTTTCGTCCTCCCTACACTTAATCTTGTCCAATTAGGGTTTTTAACCAATCTTGTGCATCCAATAGGTGTTTTGTGTCATTGGATGAACATTTAGGTCATTTTCGTCCTCCCTACACTTAATCTTGTCCAATTAGGGTTTTTAACCAATCTTATGCATTCGAAAGGTGTTTTTGTGTCATTGGATGAACATTTAGGTCATTTTCGTCCTCCCTAAACTTAATCTTGTCCAATTAGGAATTCTAACCAATCTTGTGCATCCAATAGGTATTTTTGTATCATTGGATTAACAATTAGGTCATTTTCGTCCTCCCTAGGCTAATTCTTGTCCAATTTGGGTTTTTAACCAATCTTGTGCATCCAATACGAGTTTTTGTGTCATTGGATGAACATTTAGGTCATTTTCACCCTCCCTACAGTTAATCTTGTCTAATTAGGGTTTTTAACCAATCTTATGCATTCGATAGGTGTTTTTGTGTCATTGGATGAACATTTAGGTCATTTTCGTCCTCCCTACACTTAATCTTGTCCAATTAGGGTTTTTAACCAATCTTGTGCATCCAATGGCTGTTTTTGTGTCATTGGATGAACAATTAGGTCCTTTTCGTCTTCCCTAGGCTAATTCTTGTCCAATTAGGTTTTTTAACCAATCTTGTGCATCCAATAGGTGTTTTTGTGTCATTGGATGAACATTTAGGTCATTTTCATCCTCCCTAGGCTTATGCTTGTCCAATTAGGGTTTCTAACAAATCTTGTGCATCCAATAGTTGTGTTTGTGTCATTGGATGAACATTTAGGTCATTTTCGTCCTCCCTACACTTAATCTTGTCCAATTAGGGTTTTTAATCAATCTTATGCATCAAATAGGTGTTTTGTGTCATTGGATGAACATTTAGGTCATTTTCGTCCTCCCAACACTTAATCTTGTCCAATTAGGGTTTTTAACCAATCTTGTGCATCCGATAGGTGTTTTTGTGTCATTGGATGAACATTTAGGTCATTTTCGTCCTCCCTAAACTTAATCTTGTCCAATTAGGGTTTCTAACCAATCTTGTGCATCCAATAGGAATTTTTGTATCATTGGATGAACAATTAGGTCATTTTCGTCCTCCCTAGGCTAATTCTTGTCCAATTTGGGTTTTTAACCAATCTTGTGCATCCAATACGAGTTTTTGTGTCATTGGATGTACATTTAGGTCATTTTCACCCTCCCTACAGTTAATCTTGTCTAATTAGGGTTTTAAACCAATCTTGTGCATCGAATAGGTGTTTTTGTGTCATTGGATGAACATTTAGGTCATTTTCGTCCTCCCTACACTTAATCTTGTCCAATTAGGGTTTTTAACCAATCTTATGCATCCGATAGGTGTTTTTGTGTCATTGGATGAACATTTAGGTCATTTTCGTCCTCCCTAAACTTAATCTTGTCCAATTAGGGTTTCTAACCAATCTTGTGCATCCAATAGGTATTTTTGTATCATTGGATAAACAATTAGGTCATTTTCGTCCTCCCTAGGCTAATTCTTGTCCAATTTGGGTTTTTAACCAATCTTGTGCATCCAATACGAGTTTTTGTGTCATTGGATGATTATTTATGTCATTTTCACCCTCCCTACAGTTAATCTTGTCTAATTAGGGTTTTTAACCAATCTTGTGCATCGAATAGGTGTTTTGTGTCATTGGATGAACAATTAGGTCCTTTTCGTCTTCCTAGGCTAATTCTTGTCCAATTAGGTTTTTTAACCAATCTTGTGCATCCAATAGGTGTTTTTGTGTCATTGGATGAACATTTAGGTCATTTTCATCCTCCCTAGGCTTATGCTTGTCCAATTAGGGTTTTTAACCAATCTTGTGCATCCAATAGGTGTTTTGTGTCATTGGATGAACATTTACGTCATTTTCACCCTCCCTACACTTAATCTTGTCCAATTAGGGTTTTTAACCAATCTTGTGCATCAAATAGGTGTTTTGTGTCATTGGATGAATATTTAGGTCATTTTCGTCCTCCCTACACTTAATCTTGTCCAATTAGGGTTTTTAACCAATCTTGTGCATCCAATAGGTGTTTTGTGTCATTAGATGAACATTTAGGTCATTTTCACCCTCCATACACTTAATCTTGTCCAATTAGGGTTTTTAGCCAATCTTGTGCATCCAATGGCTGTTTTTGTGTCATTAGATGAATATTTAGGTCATTTTCGTCCTCCCTACACATAATCTTGTCCAATTAGGGTTTTGAACTAATCTTGTGCATCCAATAGGTGTTTTGTGTCAATGGATGAACATTTAGGTCATTTTAAGTCCTCCCTACACTTTATCTTGTCCAATTAGGGTTTCTAACCAATCTTGTGCATCCAATTGAGGTTTTTGTGTCATTGGATGAACAATTAGTTCATTTTCGTCCTCCCTAGGATTATTATTGTCCAATTAGGATTTTTAACCAATCTTGTGCATCCAATAGATGTTTTTGTGTCATTGGATGAACATTTAGGTCATTTTCATCCTCCCTAGGCTTATGCTTGTCCAATTAGGGTTTCTAACAAATCTTGTGCATCCAATAGTTGTGATTGTGTCATTGGATGAACATTTAGGTCATTTTCGTCCTCCCTAAACTTAACCTTGTCCATTTAGGGTTTCTAACCAATCTTGTGCATCCAATAGGTGTGTTTGTGTCATTGGATTAACAATTAGGTCATTTTCGTCCGCCCTAGGCTAAATCTTGTCCAATTAGGGTTTCTAACCAATCTTGTGCATCCAATTGGGGTTTTTGTGTCATTGGATGAACAATTAGGTCATTTTCGTCCTCCCTAGGATTATTATTGTCCAATTAGGGTTTTTAACAAATCTTGTGCATCCAATAGGTGATTTTGTATCATTGGATGAACATTTAGGTCATTTTCACCCTCCCTACACTTAATCTTGTCCAATTAGGGTTTTTAACCAATCTTGTGCATCCAATTGGTGTTTTTGTGTCATTAGATGACCAATTAGGTCATTTTCATCCTCCCTAGGATAATTCTTGTCCAATTAGGGTATTTAACAAATCTTGTGCATCCAATAGGTGTTTTGTGTCATTGCATGAAAACTTAGGTCATTTTCGTCCTCCAGAGGCTAATTTTTATCCAATTAGGGTTTTCAACCAATCTTGTGCATCAAATAGGTGTTTTGTGTCATTGGATGAACATTTAGGTCATTTTCGTCCTCCCTACACTTAATCTTGTCCAATTAGGGTTTTTAACCAATCTTATGCATTCGATAGGTGTTTTTGTGTCATTGGATGAACATTTAGGTCATTTTCGTCCTCCCTAAACTTAATCTTGTCCAATTAGGGTTTCTAACCAATCTTGTGCATCCAATAGGTATTTTTGTATCATTGGATGAACAATTAGGTCATTTTCGTCCTCCCTAGGCTAATTCTTGTCCAATTTGGGTTTTTAACCAATCTTGTGCATCCAATACGAGTTTTTGTGTCATTGGATGAACATTTAGGTCATTTTCGTCCTCCCTACACTTAATCTTGTCCAATTAGGGTTTTTAACCAATCTTGTGCATCCAATAGGTGTTTTGTGTCATTGGATGAATATTTAGGTCATTTTCACCCTCCATACACTTAATCTTGTCCAATTAGGGTTTCTAACCAATCTTGTGCATCCAATAGGTGTTTTTGTGTCATTGGATGAACATTTAGGTCATTTTCATCCTCCCTAGGCTTATGCTTGTTCAATTAGGGTTTCTAACAAATCTTGTGCATCCAATAGTTGTGTTTGTGTCATTGGATGAACATTTAGGTCATTTTCGTCCTCCCTACACTTAATCTTGTCCAATTAGGGTTTTTAACCAATCTTGTGCATCCAATAGGTGTTTTGTGTCATTGGATGAACATTTAGGTCATTTTCATCCTCCCTACACTTAATCTTGTCCAATTAGGGTTTTTTACCAATCTTGTGCATCCAATGGCTGTTTTTGTGTCATTGGATGAACAATTAGGTCATTTTCGTCCTCCTTAGGCTAATTCATGTCCAATTAGGTTTTTTAACAAAACTTGTGCATCCAACAGGTGTTTTTGTGTCATTGGATAAACATTTAGGTCATTTTCATCCTCCCTAGGCTTATGCTTGTCCAATTAGGGTTTCTAACAAATCTTGTGCATCCAATAGTTGTGTTTGTGTCATTGGATGAACATTTAGGTCATTTTCACCCTCCCTACAGTTAATCTTGTCTAATTAGGGTTTTTAACCAATCTTGTGCATCGAATAGGTGTTTTGTGTCATTGGATGAACATTTAGGTCATTTTCGTCCTCCCTACACTTAATCTTGTCTAATTAGGGTTTTTAACCAATCTTGTGCATCAAATAGGTGTTTTGTGTCATTGGATGAACATTTAGGTCATTTTCGTCCTCCCTACACTTAATCTTGTCCAATTAGGGTTTTTAACCAATCTTGTGCATCCGATAGGTGTTTTTGTGTCATTGGATGAACATTTAGGTCATTTTCGTCCTCCCCAAACTTAATCTTGTCCAATTAGGGTTTCTAACCAATCTTGTGCATCCAATAGGTATTTTTGTATCATTGGATGAACAATTAGGTCATTTTCGTCCTCCCTAGGCTAATTCTTGTCCAATTTGGGTTTTTAACCAATCTTGTGCATCCAATACGAGTTTTTTGTCATTGGTTGAACATTTAGGTCATTTTCACCCTCCGTATAGTTAATGTTGTCTAATTCGGGTTTTTAACCAATCTTGTGCATCGAATAGGTGTTTTGTGTCATTGGATGAACATTTAGGTCATTTTCGTCCTCCCTACACTTAATCTTGTCCAATTAGGGTTTTTAACCAATCTTGTGCATCCAATAGGTGTTTTTGTGTCATTGGATGAACAATTAGGTCATTTTCGTCCTCCCTAGGCTAATTCTTGTCCAATTAATGTTTGTAACCAATCTTGTGCATCCAATAGGTGTTTTTGTGTCATTGGGTGAACAATTAGGTCATTTTCGTCCTCCCTAGGCTAATTCTTGTCCAATTAGGGTTTTTAACCAATCTTGTGCATCCAATAGGTGTTTTGTGTCATTGGATGAACATTTAGGTCATTTTCGTCCTCCCTACACTTAATCTTGTCCAATTAGGGTTTTTAACCAATCTTGTGCATCCAATAGGTGTTTTTGTGTCATTTGATGAACATTTAGGTCCTTTTCGTCCTCCCTAGGCTTAATCTTGTCCAATTAGGATTTCGAACCAATCTTGTGCATCAAATAGGTGTTTTTGTGTCATTGGATGAACAATTAGGTCATTTTCGTCCTCCCTAAACTTAATCTTGTCCAATTAGGGTTTCTAAACAATCTTGTGCATCAAATAGGTGTTTTTGTGTCATTGGATGAACTATTAGGTTATTTTCGTCCTCCCTGGGCTAATTCTTGTCCAACTAGGGTTTTTAACCAATCTTGTGCATCCAATAGGTGTTTTGTGTCATTGGATGAACATTTAGGTCATTTTCGTCCTCCCTACACTTAATCTTGTCCAATTAGGGTTTTTAACCAATCTTGTGCATCCAATGGCTGTTTTTGTGTCATTGGATGAACAATTAGGTCATTTTCGTCTTCCCTAGGCTAATTCTTGTCCAATTAGGTTTTTTAACCAATCTTGTGCATCCAATAGGTGTTTTTGTGTCATTGGATGAACATTTAGGTCATTTTCATCCTCCCTAGGCTTATGCTTGTCCAATTAGGGTTTCTAACAAATCTTGTGCATCCAATAGTTGTGTTTGTGTCATTGGATGAACATTTAGGTCATTTTCACCCTCCCTACAGTTAATCTTGTCTAATTAGGGTTTTTAACCAATCTTGTGCATCGAATACGTGTTTTGTGTCATTGGATGAACATTTAGGTCATTTTCGTCCTCCCTACACTTAATCTTGTCCAATTAGGGTTTTTAACCAATCTTGTGCATCCAATGGCTGTTTTTGTGTCATTGGATGAACAATTAGGTCCTTTTCGTCTTCCCTAGGCTAATTCTTGTCCAATTAGGTTTTTTAACCAATCTTGTGCATCCAATAGGTGTTTTTGTGTCATTGGATGAACATTTAGGTCATTTTCATCCTCCCTAGGCTTATGCTTGTCCAATTAGGGTTTCTAACAAATCTTGTGCATCCAATAGTTGTGTTTGTGTCATTGGATGAACATTTAGGTCATTTTCGTCCTCCCTACACTTAATCTTGTCCAATTAGGGATTTTAACCAATCTTGTGCATCAAATAGGTGTTTTGTGTTATTGGATGAACATTTAGGTCATTTTCGTCCTCCCAACACTTAATCTTGTCCAATTAGGGTTTTTAACCAATCTTGTGCATCCGATAGGTGTTTTTGTGTCATTGGATGAACATTTAGGTCATTTTCGTCCTCCCTAAACTTAATCTTGTCCAATTAGGGTTTCTAACCAATCTTGTGCATCCAATAGGTATTTTTGTATCATTGGATGAACAATTAGGTCATTTTCGTCCTCCCTAGGCTAATTCTTGTACAATTTGGGTTTTTAACCAATCTTGTGCATCCAATACGAGTTTTTGTGTCATTGGATGAACATTTAGGTCATTTTCACCCTCCCTACAGTTAATCTTGTCTAATTAGGGTTTTTAACCAATCTTGTGCATCGAATAGGTGTTTTGTGTCATTGGATGAACATTTAGGTCATTTTCGTCCTCCCTACACTTAATCTTGTCCAATTAGGTTTTTTAACTAATCTTGTGCATCCAATGGCAGTTTTTGTGTCATTGGATGAACAATTAGGTGCTTTTCGTCTTCCCTAGGCTAATTCTTGTCCAATTAGGTTTTTTAACCAATCTTATGCATCCAATAGGTGTTTTTGTGTCATTGGATGAACATTTAGGTCATTTTCATCCTCCCTAGGCTTATGCTTGTCCAATTAGGGTTTCTAACAAATCTTGTGCATCCAATAGTTGTGTTTGTGTCATTGGATGAACATTTAGGTCATTTTCGTCCTCCCTACACTTAATCTTGTCCAATTAGGGTTTTTAACCAATCTTGTGCATCCAATAGGTGTTTTGTGTCATTGGATGAACATTTAGGTCATTTTCGTCCTCCCTACACTTAATCTTGTCCAATTAGGGTTTTTAACCAATCTTATGCATTCGAAAGGTGTTTTTGTGTCATTGGATGAACATTTAGGTCATTTTCGTCCTCCCTAAACTTAATCTTGTCCAATTAGGAATTCTAACCAATCTTGTGCATCCAATAGGTATTTTTGTATCATTGGATTAACAATTAGGTCATTTTCGTCCTCCCTAGGCTAATTCTTGTCCAATTTGGGTTTTTAACCAATCTTGTGCATCCAATACGAGTTTTTGTGTCATTGGATGAACATTTAGGTCATTTTCACCCTCCCTACAGTTAATCTTGTCTAATTAGGGTTTTTAACCAATCTTATGCATTCGATAGGTGTTTTTGTGTCATTGGATGAACATTTAGGTCATTTTCGTCCTCCCTACACTTAATCTTGTCCAATTAGGGTTTTTAACCAATCTTGTGCATCCAATGGCTGTTTTTGTGTCATTGGATGAACAATTAGGTCCTTTTCGTCTTCCCTAGGCTAATTCTTGTCCAATTAGGTTTTTTAACCAATCTTGTGCATCCAATAGGTGTTTTTGTGTCATTGGATGAACATTTAGGTCATTTTCATCCTCCCTAGGCTTATGCTTGTCCAATTAGGGTTTCTAACAAATCTTGTGCATCCAATAGTTGTGTTTGTGTCATTGGATGAACATTTAGGTCATTTTCGTCCTCCCTACACTTAATCTTGTCCAATTAGGGATTTTAACCAATCTTGTGCATCAAATAGGTGTTTTGTGTCATTGGATGAACATTTAGGTCATTTTCGTCCTCCCAACACTTAATCTTGTCCAATTAGGGTTTTTAACCAATCTTGTGCATCCGATAGGTGTTTTTGTGTCATTGGATGAACATTTAGGTCATTTTCGTCCTCCCTAAACTTAATCTTGTCCAATTAGGGTTTCTAACCAATCTTGTGCATCCAATAGGTATTTTTGTATCATTGGATGAACAATTAGGTCATTTTCGTCCTCCCTAGGCTAATTCTTGTCCAATTTGGGTTTTTAACCAATCTTGTGCATCCAATACGAGTTTTTGTGTCATTGGATGAACATTTAGGTCATTTTCACCCTCCCTACAGTTAATCTTGTCTAATTAGGGTTTTTAACCAATCTTCTGCATCGAATAGGTGTTTTGTGTCATTGGATGAACATTTAGGTCATTTTCGTCCTCCCTACACTTAATCTTGTCCAATTAGGGTCTTTAACTAATCTTGTGCATCCAATGGCAGTTTTTGTGTCATTGAATGAACAATTAGGTCCTTTTCGTCTTCCCTAGGCTAATTCTTGTCCAATTAGGTTTTTTAACCAATCTTGTGCATCCAATAGGTGTTTTTGTGTCATTGGATGAACATTTAGGTCATTTTCATCCTCCCTAGGCTTATGCTTGTCCAATTAGGGTTTCTAACAAATCTTGTGCATCCAATAGTTGTGTTCGTGTCATTGGATAAACATTTAGGTCATTTTCGTCCTCCCTACACTTAATCTTGTCCAATTAGGGTTTTTAACCAATCTTGTGCATCAAATAGGTGTTTTGTGTCATTGGATGAACATTTAGGTCATTTTCGTCCTCCCTACACTTAATCTTGTCCAATTAGGGTTTTCAACCAATCTTGTGCATCCGATAGGTGTTTTTGTGTCATTGGATGAACATTTAGGTCATTTTCGTCCTCCCTAAACTTAATCTTGTCCAATTAGGGTTTCTAACCAATCTTGTGCATCCAATAGGTATTTTTGTATCATTGGATGAACAATTAGGTCATTTTCGTCCTCCCTAGGCTAATTCTTGTCCAATTTGGGTTTTTAACCAATCTTGTGCATCCAATACGAGTTTTTGTGTCATTGGATGAACATTTAGGTCATTTTCACCCTCCCTACAGTTAATCTTGTCTAATTAGGGTTTTTAACCAATCTTGTGCATCGAATAGGTGTTTTCTGTCATTGGATGAACATTTAGGTCATTTTCGTCCTCCCTACACTTAATCTTGTCCAATTAGGTTTTTTAACTAATCTTGTGCATCCAATGGCAGTTTTTGTGTCATTGGATGAACAATTAGGTGCTTTTCGTCTTCCCTAGGCTAATTCTTGTCCAATTAGGTTTTTTAACCAATCTTATGCATCCAATAGGTGTTTTTGTGTCATTGGATGAACATTTAGGTCATTTTCATCCTCCCTAGGCTTATGCTTGTCCAATTAGGGTTTCTAACAAATCTTGTGCATCCAATAGTTGTGTTTGTGTCATTGGATGAACATTTAGGTCATTTTCGTCCTCCCTACACTTAATCTTGTCCAATTAGGGTTTTTAACCAATCTTGTGCATCCAATAGGTGTTTTGTGTCATTGGATGAACATTTATGTCATTTTCGTCCTCCCTACACTTAATCTTGTCCAATTAGGGTTTTTAACCAATCTTGTGCATCCAATAGGTGTTTTGTGTCATTGGATGAACATTTAGGTCATTTTCGTCCTCCCTACACTTAATCTTGTCCAAATAGTGTGTTTAACCAATCTTGTGCATCCAATAGGTGTTTTTGTGTCATTGGATCAATATTTAGGCCATTTTCGTCCTCCCTACACTTAATCTTGTCCAATTAGGGTTTTTAACCAATCTTGTGCATCCAATAGGTGTGTTGTGTCATTGGATGAACAATTAGGTCATTTCTATCCTCCCTAGGCTAAATCTTGTCCAATTAGGGTTTTTAACCAATCTTGTGCATCCAATAGGTGTTTTGTGTCATTGGATGAACATTTAGGTCATTTTCGTCCTCCCTACACTTAATCTTGTCCAATTAGGGTTTTTAACCAATCTTGTGCATCCAATAGGTGTTTTGTGTCATTGGATGAACATTTAGGTCATTTTCGTCCTCCCAACACTTAATGTAGTCCAATTAGGGTTTTTAACCAATCTTGTGCATCCAATAGGTGTTTTGTGTCATTGGATGAACATTTAGGTCATTTTCGTCCTCCCTAGGCTAATTCTTGTCCAATTAGGGTTTTTAACCAATCTTGTGCATCCAATAGGTGTTTTGTGTCATTGGATGAACACTTAGGTCATTTTCGTCCTCCCTACACTTTATCTTGTCCAATTAGGGTTTCTAATCAACCTTTTGCATCCAATTGGTGTTTTTGTGTCATTGGATGAACAATTAGGTCATTTTCGTCCTCGCTATGATAATTCTTGTCCAATTAGGGTTTTTAACCAATCTTGTGCATCCAATAGGTGTTTTGTGTCATTGGATGAACATTTAGGTCATTTTCGTCCTCCCTACACTTAATCTTGTCCAATTAGGGTTTTTAACCAATCTTGTGCATCCGATAGGTGTTTTTGTGTCATTGGATGAACATTTAGGTCATTTTCGTCCTCCCTAAACTTAATCTTGTCCAATTAGGGTTCTAACCAATCTTGTGCATCCAATAGGTATTTTTGTATCATTGGATGAACAATTAGGTCATTTTCGTCCTCCCTAGGCTAATTCTTGTCCAATTAGGGTTTTTAACCAATCTTGTGCATCCAATACGAGTTTTTGTGTCATTGGATGAACATTTAGGTCATTTTCACCCTCCCTACAGTTAATCTTGTCTAATTAGGGTTTTTAACCAATCTTGTGCATCGAATAGGTGTTTTGTGTCATTGGATGAACATTTAGGTCATTTTCGTCCTCCCTACACTTAATCTTGTCCAATTAGGGTTTTTAACTAATCTTGTGCATCCAATGGCAGTTTTTGTGTTATTGGATGAACAATTAGGTCCTTTTCGTCTTCCCTAGGCTAATTCTTGTCCAATTAGGTTTTTTAACCATTCTTGTGCATCCAATAGGTGTTTTTGTGTCATTGGATGAACATTTAGGTCATTTTCATCCTCCCTAGGCTTATGCTTGTCCAATTAGGGTTTCTAACAAATCTTGTGCATCCAATAGTTGTGTTTGTGTCATTGGATGAACATTTAGGTCATTTTCGTCCTCCCTACACTTAATCTTGTCCAATTACGGTTTTTAACCAATCTTGTGCATCAAATAGGTGTTTTGTGTCATTGGATGAACATTTAGGTCATTTTCGTCCTCCCTACACTTAATCTTGTCCAATTAGGGTTTTCAACCAATCTTGTGCATCCGATAGGTGTTTTTGTGTCATTGGATGAACATTTAGGTCATTTTCGTCCTCCCTAAACTTAATCTTGTCCAATTAGGGTTTCTAACCAATCTTGTGCATCCAATAGGTATTTTTGTATCATTGGATGAACAATTAGGTCATTTTCGTCCTCCCTAGGGTAATTCTTGTCCAATTTGGGTTTTTAACCAATCTTGTGCATCCAATACGAGTTTTTGTGTCATTGGATGAACATTTAGGTCATTTTCACCCTCCCTACAGTTAATCTTGTCTAATTAAGGTTTTTAACCAATCTTGTGCATCGAATAGGTGTTTTGTGTCATTGGTTGAACATTTAGGTCATTTTCGTCCTCCCTACACTTAATCTTGTCCAATTAGGGTTTTTAACCAATCTTGTGCATCCAATGGCTGTTTTTGTGTCATTGGATGAACAATTAGGTCCTTTTCGTCTTCCCTAGGCTAATTCTTGTCCAATTAGGTTTTTTAACCAATCTTGTGCATCCAATAGGTGTTTTTGTGTCATTGGATGAACATTTAGGTCATTTTCATCCTCCTTAGGCTTATGCTTGTCCAATTAGGGTTTCTAAAAAATCTTGTGCATCCAATAGTTGTGTTTGTGTCATTGGATGAACATTTAGGTCATTTTCGTCCTCCCTACACTTAATCTTGTCCAATTAGGGTTTTTAACCAATCTTGTGCATCCAATAGCTGTTTTGTGTCATTGGATGAATATTTAGGTCATTTTCACCCTCCATACACTTAATCTTGTCCAATTAGGGTTTCTAACCAATCTTGTGCATCCAATAGGTGTTTTTGTGTCATTGGATGAACATTTAGGTCATTTTCATCCTCCCTAGGCTTATGCTTTTTCAATTAGGGTTTCTAACAAATCTTGTGCATCCAATAGTTGTGTTTGTGTCATTGGATGAACATTTAGGTCATTTTCGTCCTCCCTACACTTAATCTTGTCCAATTAGGGTTTTTAACCAATCTTGGGCATCAAATAGGTGTTTTGTGTCATTGGATGAACATTTAGGTCATTTTCGTCCTCCCTACACTTAATCTTGTCCAATTAGGGTTTTTAACCAATCTTGTGCATCCGATAGGTGTTTTTGTGTCATTGGATGAACATTTAGGTCATTTTCGTCCTCCCTAAACTTAATCTTGTCCAATTAGGGTTTCTAACCAATCTTGTGCATCCAATAGGTATTTTTGTATCATTGGATGAACAATTAGGTCATTTTCGTCCTCCCTAGGCTAATTCTTGTCCAATTTGGGTTTTTAACCAATCTTGTGCATCCAATACGAGTTTTTGTGTCATTGGATGAACATTTAGGTCATTTTCACCCTCCCTACAGTTAATCTTGTCTAATTAAGGTTTTTAACCAATCTTGTGCATCGAATAGGTGTTTTGTGTCATTGGTTGAACATTTAGGTCATTTTCGTCCTCCCTACACTTAATCTTGTCCAATTAGGGTTTTTAACCAATCTTGTGCATCCAATGGCTGTTTTTGTGTCACTGGATGAACAATTAGGTCCTTTTCGTCTTCCCTAGGCTAATTCTTGTCCAATTAGGTTTTTTAACCAATCTTGTGCATCCAATAGGTGTTTTTGTGTCATTGGATGAACATTTAGGTCATTTTCATCCTCCTTAGGCTTATGCTTGTCCAATTAGGGTTTCTAACAAATCTTGTGCATCCAATAGTTGTGTTTGTGTCATTGGATGAACATTTAGGTCATTTTCGTCCTCCCTACACTTAATCTTGTCCAATTAGGGTTTTTAACCAATCTTGTGCATCCAATAGGTGTTTTGTGTCATTAGATGAACATTTAGGTCATTTTCACCCTCCATACACTTAATCTTGTCCAATTAGGGTTTTTAGCCAATCTTGTGCATCCAATGGCTGTTTTTGTGTCATTAGATGAATATTTAGGTCATTTTCGTCTTCCCTACACATAATCTTGTCCAATTAGGGTTTTGAACCAATCTTGTGCATCCAATAGGTGTTTTGTGTCAATGGATGAACATTTAGGTCATTTTAAGTCCTCCCTACACTTTATCTTGTCCAATTAGGGTTTCTAACCAATCTTGTGCATCCAATTGAGGTTTTTGTGTCATTGGATGAATAATTAGTTCATTTTCGTCCTCCCTAGGATTATTATAGTCCAATTAGGGTTTTTAACCAATCTTGTGCATCCAATAGATGTTTTTGTGTCATTGGATGAACATTTAGGTCATTTTCATCCTCCCTAGGCTTATGCTTGTCCAATTAGGGTTTCTAACAAATCTTGTGCATCCAATAGTTGTGATTGTGTCATTCGATGAACATTTAGGTCATTTTCGTCCTCCCTAAACTTAACCTTGTCCATTTAGGGTTTCTAACCAATCTTGTGCATCCAATAGGTGTGTTTGTGTCATTGGATTAACAATTAGGTCATTTTCGTCCTCCCTAGGCTAAATCTTGTCCAATTAGGGTTTCTAACCAATCTTGTGCATCCAATTGGGGTTTTTGTGTCATTGGATGAACAATTAGGTCATTTTCGTCCTCCCTAGGATTATTATCGTCCAATTAGGGTTTTTAACAAATCTTGTGCATCCAATAGGTGATTTTGTATCATTGGATGAACATTTAGGTCATTTTCACCCTCCCTACACTTAATCTTGTCCAATTAGGGTTTTTAACCAATCTTGTGCATCCAATTGGTGTTTTTGTGTCATTAGATGAACAATTAGGTCATTTTCGTCCTCCCTAGGATAATTCTTGTCCAATTAGGGTATTTAACAAATCTTGTGCATCCAATAGGTGTTTTGTGTCATTGCATGAAAACTTAGGTCATTTTCGTCCTCCAGAGGCTAATTTTTATCCAATTAGGGTTTTTAACCAATCTTGTGCATCAAATAGGTGTTTTGTGTCATTGGATGAACATTTAGGTCATTTTCGTCCTCCCTACACTTAATCTTGTCCAATTAGGGTTTTTAACCAATCTTATGCATTCGATAGGTGTTTTTGTGTCATTGGATGAACATTTAGGTCATTTTCGTCCTCCCTAAACTTAATCTTGTCCAATTAGGGTTTCTAACCAATCTTGTGCATCCAATAGGTATTTTTGTATCATTGGATGAACAATTAGGTCATTTTCGTCCTCCCTAGGCTAATTCTTGTCCAATTTGGGTTTTTAACCAATCTTGTGCATCCAATACGAGTTTTTGTGTCATTGGATGAACATTTAGGTCATTTTCACCCTCCCTACAGTTAATCTTGTCTAATTAGGGTTTTTAACCAATCTTGTGCATCGAATAGGTGTTTTGTGTCATTGGATGAACATTTAGGTCATTTTTGTCCTCCCTACACTTAATCTTGTCCAATTAGGGTTTTTAACTAATCTTGTGCATCCAATGGCAGTTTTTGTCTCATTGGATGAACAATTAGGTCCTTTTCGTCTTCCCTAGGCTAATTCTTGTCCAATTAGGTTTTTTAACCAATCTTGTGCATCCAATAGGTGTTTTTGTGTCATTGGATGAACATTTAGGTCATTTTCATCCTCCCTAGGCTTATGCTTGTCCAATTAGGGTTTCTAACAAATCTTGTGCATCCAATAGTTGTGTTCGTGTCATTGGATAAACATTTAGGTCATTTTCGTCCTCCCTACACTTAATCTTGTCCAATTAGGGTTTCTAACCAATCTTGTGCATCCAATAGGTATTTTTGTATCATTGGATGAACAATTAGGTCATTTTCGTCCTCCCTAGGCTAATTCTTGTCCAATTTGGGTTTTTAACCAATCTTGTGCATCCAATACGAGTTTTTGTGTCATTGGATGAACATTTAGGTCATTTTCACCCTCCCTACAGTTAATCTTGTCTAATTAGGGTTTTTAACCAATCTTGTGCATCGAATAGGTGTTTTGTGTCATTGGATGAACATTTAGGTCATTTTCGTCCTCCCTACACTTAATCTTGTCCAATTAGGGTTTTCAACCAATCTTGTGCATCCGATAGGTGTTTTTGTGTCATTGGATGAACATTTAGGTCATTTTCGTCCTCCCTAAACTTAATCTTGTCCAATTAGGGTTTCTAACCAATCTTGTGCATCCAATAGGTATTTTTGTATCATTGGATGAACAATTAGGTCATTTTCGTCCTCCCTAGGCTAATTCTTCTCCAATTTGGGTTTTTAACCAATCTTGTGCATCCAATATGAGTTTTTGTGTCATTGGATGAACATTTAGGTCATTTTCACCCTCCCTACAGTTAATCTTGTCTAATTAAGGTTTTTAACCAATCTTGTGCATCGAATAGGTGTTTTGTGTCATTGGTTGAACATTTAGGTCATTTTCGTCCTCCCTACACTTAATCTTGTCCAATTAGGGTTTTTAACCAATCTTGTGCATCCAATGGCTGTTTTTGTGTCATTGGATGAACAATTAGGTCCTTTTCGTCTTCCCTAGGCTAATTCTTGTCCAATTAGGTTTTTTAACCAATCTTGTGCATCCAATAGGTATTTTTGTATCATTGGATGAACAATTAGGTCATTTTCGTCCTCCCTAGGCTAATTCTTGTCCAATTTGGGTTTTTAACCAATCTTGTGCATCCAATACGAGTTTTTGTGTCATTGGATGAACATTTAGGTCATTTTCACCCTCCCTACAGTTAATCTTGTCTAATTAAGGTTTTTAACCAATCTTGTGCATCGAATAGGTGTTTTGTGTCATTGGATGAACATTTAGGTCATTTTCGTCCTCCCTACACTTAATCTTGTCCAATTAGGGTTTTTAACCAATCTTGTGCATCCAATAGGTGTTTTTGTGTCATTGGATGAACATTTAGGTCATTTTCGTCCTCCCTAAACTTAATCTTGTCCAATTAGGGTTTCTAACCAATCTTGTGCATCCAATAGGTGTTTTTGTGTCATTGGATGAACATTTAGGTCATTTTCATCCTCCCTAGGCTTATGCTTGTCCAATTAGGGTTTTTAACCAATCTTGTGCATCCAATAGGTGTTTTGTGTCATTGGATGAACATTTACGTCATTTTCACCCTCCCTACACTTAATCTTGTCCAATTAGGGTTTTTAACCAATCTTGTGCATCAAATAGGTGTTTTGTGTCATTGGATGAACATTTAGGTCATTTTCGTCCTCCCTACACTTAATCTTGTCCAATTAGGGTTTTTAACCAATCTTGTGCATCCAATGGCTGTTTTTGTGTCATTGGATGAACAATTAGGTCCTTTTCGTCTTCCCTAGGCTAATTCTTGTCCAATTAGGTTTTTTAACCAATCTTGTGCATCCAATAGGTGTTTTTGTGTCATTGGATGAACATTTAGGTCATTTTCGTCCTCCCTAGGCTTATGCTTGTCCAATTAGGGTTTCTAACAAATCTTGTGCATCCAATAGTTGTGTTTGTGTCATTGGATGAACATTTAGGTCATTTTCGTCCTCCCTACACTTAATCTTGTCCAATTAGGGTTTTTAACCAATCTTGTGCATCCAATAGGTGTTTTGTGTCATTGGATGAACATTTAGGTCATTTTCACCCTCCATACACTTAATCTTGTCCAATTAGGGTTTTTAACCAATCTTGTGCATCCAATGGCTGTTTTTGTGTCATTGGATGAACAATTAGGTCCTTTTCGTCTTCCCTAGGCTAATTCTTGTCCAATTAGGTTTTTTAACCAATCTTGTGCATCCAATAGGTGTTTTTGTGTCATTGGATGAACATTTAGGTCATTTTTATCCTCCCTAGGCTTATGCTTGTCCAATTAGGGTTTCTAACAAATCTTGTGCATCCAATAGTTGTGTTTGTGTCATTGGATGAACATTTAGGTCATTTTCGACCTCCCTACACTTCATCTTGTCTAATTTGGGTTTTTAGCCAATCGTGTGCATCCAATGGCTGTTTTTGTGTCATTGGATGAATGTTTAGGTCATTTTCGTCCTCCCTACACTTTATCTTGTCAAACTAGGGTTTCTAACCAATCTTGTGCATCCAATGGGTGGTTTTGTGTCCTTGGATGAACAATTAGGTCATTTTCGTCCTCCCTAGGCTAATTCTTGTCCAATTAGGTTTTTTAACCAATCTTGTGCATCCAATAGGTGTTTTTGTATCATTGGATGAACAATTAGGTCATTTTCGTCCACCCTAGGCTAATTCTTGTCCAATTAGGGTTTTTAACGAATCTTGTGCATCCAATACGTGTTTTTGTGTCATGGGATGAACATTGAGGTCATTTTCTCCCTCCCTACAGTTAATCTTGTCTAATTATGGTTTTTAACCAATCTTGTGCATCGAATAGGTGTTTTGTGTCATTGGATGAACATTTAGGTCATTTTCGTCCTCCCTACACTTAATCTTGTCCAATTAGGGTTTCTAACCAATCTTATGCATCCAATTGGTGTTTTTGTGTCATTAGATGAACAATTAGGTCATTTTCGTCCTCCCTAGGATAATTCTTGTCCAATTAGGGTATTTAACAAATCTTGTGCATCCAATAGGTGTTTTGTGTCATTGCATGAAAACTTAGGTCATTTTCGTCCTCCAGAGGCTAATTCTTATCCAATTAGGGTTTTTAACCAATCTTGTGCATCGAATAGGTGTTTTTGTGTCATTGGATGAACATTTAGGTCATTTTCGTCCTCCCTACACTTAATCTTGTCCAATTAGGGTTTTTAACCAATCTTATGCATCCGATAGGTGTTTTTGTGTCATTGGATGAACATTTAGGTCATTTTCGTCCTCCCTAAACTTAATCTTGTCCAATTAGGGTTTCTAACCAATCTTGTGCATCCAATAGGTGTGTTTGTGTCATTGGATGAACAATTAGGTCATTTTCGTCCTCCCTAGGCTAATTCTTGTCCAATTTGGGTTTTTAACCAATCTTGTGCATCCAATACGAGTTTTTGTGTCATTGGATGAACATTTAGGTCATTTTCACCCTCCCTACAGTTAATCTTGTCTAATTAGGGTTTTTAACCAATCTTGTGCATCAAATAGGTGTTTTGTGTCATTGGATGAACATTTAGGTCATTTTCGTCCTCCCTACACTTAATCTTGTCCAATTAGGGTTTTTAACCAATCTTATGCATCCGATAGGTGTTTTTGTGTCATTGGATGAACGTTTAGGTCATTTTCGTCCTCCCTAAACTTAATCTTGTCCAATTAGGGTTTCTAACCAATCTTGTGCATCCAATAGGTATTTTTGTATCATTGGATGAACAATTAGGTCATTTTCGTCCTCCCTAGGCTAATTCTTGTCCAATTTGGGTTTTTAACCAATCTTGTGCATCCAATACGAGTTTTTGTGTCATTGGATGAACATTTAGGTCATTTTCACCCTCCCTATAGTTAATCTTGTCTAATTAGGGTTTTTAACCAATCTTGTGCATCGAATAGGTGTTTTGTGTCATTGGATGAACATTTAGGTCATTTTCGTCCTCCCTACACTTAATCTTGTCCAATTAGGGTTTTTAACCAATCTTGTGCATCCAATAGGTGTTTTTGTATCATTGGATGAACAATTATGTCGTTTTCGTTCTCCCTAGGCTAATTCTTGTCCAATTTGGGTTTTTAACCAATCTTGTGCATCCAATACGAGTTTTTGTGTCATTGGATGAACATTTAGGTCATTTTCACCCTCCCTACAGTTAATCTTGTCTAATTAGGGTTTTTAACCAATCTTGTGCATCGAATACGTGTTTTGTGTCATTGGATGAACATTTAGGTCATTTTCGTCCTCCCTACACTTAATCTTGTCCAATTAGGGTTTTTAACCAATCTTGTGCATCCAATGGCTGTTTTTGTGTCATTGGATGAACAATTAGGTCCTTTTCGTCTTCCCTAGGCTAATTCTTGTCCAATTAGGTTTTTTAACCAATCTTGTGCATCCAATAGGTGTTTTTGTGTCATTGGATGAACATTTAGGTCATTTTTATCCTCCCTAGGCTTATGCTTGTCCAATTAGGGTTTCTAACAAATCTTGTGCATCCAATAGTTGTGTTTGTGTCATTGGATGAACATTTAGGTCATTTTTGACCTCCCTACACTTCATCTTGTCTAATTTGGGTTTTTAGCCAATCGTGTGCATCCAATGGCTGTTTTTGTGTCATTGGATGAATGTTTAGGTCATTTTCGTCCTCCCTACACTTTATCTTGTCAAACTAGGGTTTCTAACCAATCTTGTGCATCCAATGGGTGGTTTTGTGTCCTTGGATGAACAATTAGGTCATTTTCGTCCTCCCTAGGCTAATTCTTGTCCAATTAGGTTTTTTAACCAATCTTGTGCATCCAATAGGTGTTTTTGTATCATTGGATGAACAATTAGGTCATTTTCGTCCACCCTAGGCTAATTCTTGTCCAATTAGGGTTTTTAACGAATCTTGTGCATCCAATACGTGTTTTTGTGTCATGGGATGAACATTGAGGTCATTTTCTCCCTCCCTACAGTTAATCTTGTCTAATTATGGTTTTTAACCAATCTTGTGCATCGAATAGGTGTTTTTGTGTCATTAGATGAACAATTAGGTCATTTTCGTCCTCCCTAGGATAATTCTTGTCCAATTAGGGTATTTAACAAATCTTGTGCATCCAATAGGTGTTTTGTGTCATTGCATGAAAACTTAGGTCATTTTCGTCCTCCAGAGGCTAATTCTTATCCAATTAGGGTTTTTAACCAATCTTGTGCATCGAATAGGTGTTTTTGTGTCATTGGATGAACATTTAGGTCATTTTCGTCCTCCCTACACTTAATCTTGTCCAATTAGGGTTTTTAACCAATCTTATGCATCCGATAGGTGTTTTTGTGTCATTGGATGAACATTTAGGTCATTTTCGTCCTCCCTAAACTTAATCTTGTCCAATTAGGGTTTCTAACCAATCTTGTGCATCCAATAGGTATTTTTGTATCATTGGATGAACAATTAGGTCATTTTCGTCCTCCCTAGGCTAATTCTTGTCCAATTTGGGTTTTTAACCAATCTTGTGCATCCAATACGTGTTTTTGTGTCATTGGATGAACATTTAGGTCATTTTCACCCTCCCTACAGTTAATCTTGTCTAATTAGGGTTTTTAACCAATCTTGTGCATCGAATAGGTGTTTTGTGTCATTGGATGAACATTTAGGTCATTTTCGTCCTCCCTACACTTAATCTTGTCCAATTAGGGTTTTTAACCAATCTTGTGCATCCAATGGCTGTTTTTGTGTCATTAGATGAACAATTAGGTCCTTTTCGTCTTCCCTAGGCTAATTCCTGTCCAATTAGGTTTTTTAACCAATCTTGTGCATCCAATAGGTGTTTTTATGTCATTGGATGAACATTTAGGTCATTTTCTTCCTCCCTAGGCTTATGCTTGTCCAATTAGGGTTTCTAACAAATCTTGTGCATCCAATAGTTGTGTTTGTGTCATTGGATGAACATTTAGGTCATTTTCGTCCTCCCTACACTTAATCTTGTCCAATTAGGGTTTTTAACCAATCTTGTGCATCCAATAGGTGTTTTGTGTCATTGGATGAACATTTAGGTCATTTTCACCCTCCATACACTTAATCTTGTCCAATTAGGGTTTTTAACCAATCTTGTGCATCCAATGGCTGTTTTTGTGTCATTGGATGAACAATTAGGTCCTTTTCGTCTTCCCTAGGCTAATTCTTGTCCAATTAGGTTTTTTAACCAATCTTGTGCATCCAATAGGTGTTTTTGTGTCATTGGATGAACATTTAGGTCATTTTTATCCTCCCTAGGCTTATGCTTGTCCAATTAGGGTTTCTAACAAATCTTGTGCATCCAATAGTTGTGTTTGTGTCATTGGATGAACATTTAGGTCATTTTCGACCTCCCTACACTTCATCTTGTCTAATTTGGGTTTTTAGCCAATCGTGTGCATCCAATGGCTGTTTTTGTGTCATTGGATGAATGTTTAGGTCATTTTCGTCCTCCCTACACTTTATCTTGTCAAACTAGGGTTTCTAACCAATCTTGTGCATCCAATGGGTGGTTTTGTGTCCTTGGATGAACAATTAGGTCATTTTCGTCCTCCCTAGGCTAATTCTTGTCCAATTAGGTTTTTTAACCAATCTTGTGCATCCAATAGGTGTTTTTGTATCATTGGATGAACAATTAGGTCATTTTCGTCCACCCTAGGCTAATTCTTGTCCAATTAGGGTTTTTAACGAATCTTGTGCATCCAATACGTGTTTTTGTGTCATGGGATGAACATTGAGGTCATTTTCTCCCTCCCTACAGTTAATCTTGTCTAATTATGGTTTTTAACCAATCTTGTGCATCGAATAGGTGTTTTGTGTCATTGGATGAACATTTAGGTCATTTTCGTCCTCCCTACACTTAATCTTGTCCAATTAGGGTTTCTAACCAATCTTATGCATCCAATTGGTGTTTTTGTGTCATTAGATGAACAATTAGGTCATTTTCGTCCTCCCTAGGATAATTCTTGTCCAATTAGGGTATTTAACAAATCTTGTGCATCCAATAGGTGTTTTGTGTCATTGCATGAAAACTTAGGTCATTTTCGTCCTCCAGAGGCTAATTCTTATCCAATTAGGGTTTTTAACCAATCTTGTGCATCAAATAGGTGTTTTGTGTCATTGGATGAACATTTAGGTCATTTTCGTCCTCCCTACACTTAATCTTGTCCAATTAGGGTTTTTAACCAATCTTATGCATCCGATAGGTGTTTTTGTGTCATTGGATGAACATTTAGGTCATTTTCGTCCTCCCTAAACTTAATCTTGTCCAATTAGGGTTTCTAACCAATCTTGTGCATCCAATAGGTATTTTTGTATCATTGGATGAACAATTAGGTCATTTTCGTCCTCCCTAGGCTAATTCTTGTCCATTTTGGGTTTTTAACCAATCTTGTGCATCCAATACGAGTTTTTGTGTCATTGGATGAACATTTAGGTCATTTTCACCCTCCCTACAGTTAATCTTGTCTAATTAGGGTTTTTAACCAATCTTGTGCATCAAATAGGTGTTTTGTGTCATTGGATGAACATTTAGGTCATTTTCGTCCTCCCTACACTTAATCTTGTCCAATTAGGGTTTTTAACCAATCTTGTGCATCCAATGGCTGTTTTTGTGTCATTGGATGAACAATTAGGTCCTTTTCGTCTTCCTAGGCTAATTCTTGTCCAATTAGGTTTTTTAACCAATCTTGTGCATCCAATAGGTGTTTTTGTGTCATTGGATGAACATTTAGGTCATTTTCATCCTCCCTAGGCTTATGCTTGTCCAATTAGGGTTTCTAACCAATCTTGTGCATCCAATAGGTGTTTTTGTGTCATTGGATGAACAATTAGGTCATTTTCGTCCTCCCTAGGCTTATTCTTGTCCAATTAGGGTTTTTAACCAATCTTGTGCATCCAATAGGTGTTTTTGTGTCATTGGATGAACAATTAGGTCATTTTCGGCCTCCCTAGGCTTATTCTTGTCCAATTAGGGTTTTTAACCAATCTTGTGCATCCAATAGGTGTTTTTGTGTCATAATATGAAAATTTTGGACCTTTTCGTCCTCCCGACACTTAATCTTGTCCAATTAGGGTTTTTAACCAATCTTGTGCATCCAAGAGGTGTTTTGTGTCATTGGATGAACATTTAGGTCATTTTCGTCCTCCCAAAACTTAATCTTGTCCAATTAGGGTTTTTAACCAATCTTATGCTTCCAAATAGGTGTTTTTCTTCATTGGATGAACAATTAGGTCATTTTCATCCATCCTAGGCTAATTCTTGTCCAATTAGGGTTTTTAAGGAATCTTGTGCATCCAATAGGTGTTTTGTGTCATTGGATGAACATTTAGGTCATTTTCGTACTCCTTACACGTAATCTTGTCCAATTAGGGTTTTTAACCAATCTTGTGCATCCAATAGGTGTTTTGTGTCATTGGATGAACAATTTGGTCATTTTCGTCCTCCCTAAACTTAATCTAGTCCAATTAGGGTTTCTAACCAATCTTGTGCATCAAATAGGTGTTTTGTGTCATTGGATGAACATTTAGGTCATTTTCGTCCTCCCTAAACTTAATCTTGTCCAATTCGGGTTTCTAACCAATTTTGTGCATCCAATAGGTGTTTTGTGTCATTGGATGAACATTTAGGTCCATTTCGTCCTCCCTAATCTTAATCTTTTCCAATTGGGGTTTCTAACCAATCTTGTGCATCCAATAGGTGTTTTTGTGTCATTGGATGAACAATTAGGTCATTTTCGTCCTCCCTAGGCTAATTCTTGTCCAATTAGGGTTTTTAACCAATCTTGTGCATCCAATAGGTGTTTTTTGTCATTGGATGAACATTTACGTCATTTTCGTCCTCGCTAAACTTAATTTTGTGCAATTAGGCTTTCTAACCAATCTTGTGCATCCAATAGGTGTTTTTGTGTCATTGGATGAACAATTAGGTCGTTTTCATCCTCCCTAGGCTAATTCTTGTCCAATTAGGGTTTTTAACCAATCTTGTGCATCCAATAGGTGTTTTGTGTCATTGAATGAACATTTAGGTCAGTTTCGTCCTCCCTAAACTTAATCTTGTCCTATTATGGTTTCTAACCAATCTTGTGCATCCAATAGGTGTTTTTGTGTCATTGGATGAACATTTAGGTCATTTTCGTCCTCCCTACACTTAATCCTGTCCAATTAGGGTTTTTAACCAATCTTGTGCATCTAATACGTGTTTTGTGTCATTGGATGAACATTTACGTCATTTTCGTCCTCCCTAAACGTAATCTTTTCCAATTAGGGTTTCTAACCAATCTTGTGCATCCAATAGGTGTTTTTGTGTCCTTGGATGAACAATTAGATCATTTTCGTCCTCGCTAGGCTAATTCTTGTCCAATTAGGGTTTTTAACCAATCTTGTGCATCCAATAGGTGTTTTTGTGTCATTGGATGAACAATTAGGTCATTTTCGTCCTCCCTAGGCTAATTCTTGTCCAATTAGGGTTTTTAACCAATCTTGTGCATCCAATAGGTGTTTTGTGTCATTGGATTAACATTTAGGTCATTTTCGTCCTCCCTACACTTAATCTTGTCCAATTAGGGTTTCTAACCAATCTTGTGCATCCAATAGTTGTTTTTGTCCCATTGGATGAACATTGATGTCATTTTCGTCCTCCCTAAACTTAATCTCTTCCAATTAGGGTTTCTAACCAATCTTGTGCATCCAATAGGTGTTTTTGTGTCATAGGATGAACAATTAGGTCATTTTCTTCCTCCCTAGGCTAATTCTTGTCTAATTAGGGTTTCTAACCAATCTTGTGCATCCAATAGGTGTTTTGTGTGATTGGATGAACAATTAGGTCATTTTCGTCCTCCGTAGGCTAATTCTTGTCCAATTAGGGTTTTTAACCAATCTTGTGCATCCAATAGGTGTTTTTGTGTCATTGGATGAACATTTAGGTCATTTTCGTCCTCCCTAAACTTAATCTTGTCCAATTAGGGTTTCTAACCAATCTTGTGCATCCAATAGGTATTTTTGTATCATTGGATAAACAATTAGGTCATTTTCGTCCTCCCTAGGCTAATTCTTGTCCAATTTGGGTTTTTAACCAATCTTGTGCATCCAATAGAGTTTTTGTGTCATTGGATGAACATTTAGGTCATTTTCACCCTCCCTACAGTTAATCTTGTCTAATTAGGGTTTTTAACCAATCTTGTGCATCGAATAGGTGTTTTGTGTCATTGGATGAACATTTAGGTCATTTTCGTCCTCCCTACACTTAATCTTGTCCAATTATGGTTTTTAACCAATCTTGTGCATCCAATGGCTGTTTTTGTGTCATTGGATGAACAATTAGGTCCTTTTCGTCTTCCTAGGCTAATTCTTGTCCAATTAGGTTTTTTAACCAATCTTGTGCATCCAATAGGTGTTTTTGTGTCATTGGATGAACATTTAGGTCATTTTCATCCTCCCTAGGCTTATGCTTGTCCAATTAGGGTTTTTAACCAATCTTGTGCATCCAATAGGTGTTTTGTGTCATTGGATGAACATTTACGTCATTTTCACCCTCCCTACACTTAATCTTGTCCAATTAGGGTTTTTAACCAATCTTGTGCATCAAATAGGTGTTTTGGGTCATTGGATGAATATTTAAGTCATTTTCGTCCTCCCTACACTTAATCTTGTCCAATTAGGGTTTTTAACCAATCTTGTGCATCCGATAGGTGTTTTTGTGTCATTGGATGAACATTTAGGTCATTTTCGTCCTCCCTAAACTTAATCTTGTCCAATTAGGGTTTCTAACCAATCTTGTGCATCCAATAGGTATTTTTGTATCATTGGATGAACAATTAGGTCATTTTCGTCCTCCCTAGGCTAATTCTTGTCCAATTTGGGTTTTTAACCAATCTTGTGCATCCAATACGAGTTTTTGTGTCATTGGATGAACATTTAGGTCATTTTCACCCTCCCTACAGTTAATCTTGTCTAATTAGGGTTTTTAACCAATCTTGTGTATCGAATAGGTGTTTTGTGTCATTGGATGAACATTTAGGTCATTTTCGTCCTCCCTACACTTAATCTTGTCCAATTAGGGTTTTTAACTAATCTTGTGCATCCAATGGCAGTTTTTGTGTTATTGGATGAACAATTAGGTCCTTTTCGTCTTCCCTAAGCTAATTCTTGTCCAATTAGGTTTTTTAACCATTCTTGTGCATCCAATAGGTGTTTTTGTGTCATTGGATGAACATTTAGGTCATTTTCATCCTCCCTAGGCTTATGCTTGTCCAATTAGGGTTTCTAACAAATCTTGTGCATCCAATAGTTGTGTTTGTGTCATTGGATGAACATTTAGGTCATTTTCGTCCTCCCTACACTTAATCTTGTCCAATTACGGTTTTTAACCAATCTTGTGCATCAAATAGGTGTTTTGTGTCATTGGATGAACATTTAGGTCATTTTCGTCCTCCCTACACTTAATCTTGTCCAATTAGGGTTTTCAACCAATCTTGTGCATCCGATAGGTGTTTTTGTGTCATTGGATGAACATTTAGGTCATTTTCGTCCTCCCTAAACTTAATCTTGTCCAATTAGGGTTTCTAACCAATCTTGTGCATCCAATAGGTATTTTTGTATCATTGGATGAACAATTAGGTCATTTTCGTCCTCCCTAGGGTAATTCTTGTCCAATTTGGGTTTTTAACCAATCTTGTGCATACAATACGAGTTTTTGTGTCATTGGATGAACATTTAGGTCATTTTCACCCTCCCTACAGTTAATCTTGTCTAATTAAGGTTTTTAACCAATCTTGTGCATCGAATAGGTGTTTTGTGTCATTGGTTGAACATTTAGGTCATTTTCGTCCTCCCTACACTTAATCTTGTCCAATTAGGGTTTTTAACCAATCTTGTGCATCCAATGGCTGTTTTTGTGTCATTGGATGAACAATTAGGTCCTTTTCGTCTTCCCTAGGCTAATTCTTCTCCAATTAGGTTTTTTAACCAATCTTGTGCATCCAATAGGTGTTTTTGTGTCATTGGATGAACATTTAGGTCATTTTCATCCTCCTTAGGCTTATGCTTGTCCAATTAGGGTTTCTAACAAATCTTGTGCATCCAATAGTTGTGTTTGTGTCATTGGATGAACATTTAGGTCATTTTCGTCCTCCCTACACTTAATCTTGTCCAATTAGGGTTTTTAACCAATCTTGTGCATCCAATAGGTGTTTTGTGTCATTGGATGAACATTTAGGTCATTTTCACCCTCCATACACTTAATCTTGTCCAATTAGGGTTTTTAGCCAATCTTGTGCATCCAATGGCTGTTTTTGTGTCATTGGATGAATATTTAGGCCATTTTCGTCCTCCCTACACTTAATCTTGTCCAATTAGGGTTTTTAACCAATCTTGTGCATCAAATAGGTGTTTTGTGTCATTGGATGAATATTTAGGTCATTTTCACCCTCCCTACACTTAATCTTGTCCAATTAGGGTTTTTAACCAATCTTGTGCATCCAATTGGTGTTTTTGTGTCATTAGATGAACAATTAGGTCATTTTCGTCCTCCCTAGGATAATTCTTGTCCAATTAGGGTATTTAACAAATCTTGTGCATCCAATAGGTGTTTTGTGTCATTGCATGAAAACTTAGGTCATTTTCGTCCTCCAGAGGCTAATTTTTATCCAATTAGGGTTTTCAACCAATCTTGTGCATCAAATAGGTGTTTTGTGTCATTGGATGAACATTTAGGTCATTTTCGTCCTCCCTACACTTAATCTTGTCCAATTAGGGTTTTTAACCAATCTTATGCATTCGATAGGTGTTTTTGTGTCATTGGATGAACATTTAGGTCATTTTCGTCCTCCCTAAACTTAATCTTGTCCAATTAGGGTTTCTAACCAATCTTGTGCATCCAATAGGTATTTTTGTATCATTGGATGAACAATTAGGTCATTTTCGTCCTCCCTAGGCTAATTCTTGTCCAATTTGGGTTTTTAACCAATCTTGTGCATCCAATACGAGTTTTTGTGTCATTGGATGAACATTTAGGTCATTTTCACCCTCCCTACAGTTAATCTTGTCTAATTAGGGTTTTTAACCAATCTTGTGCATCGAATAGGTGTTTTCTGTCATTGGATGAACATTTAGGTCATTTTCGTCCTCCCTACACTTAATCTTGTCCAATTAGGTTTTTTAACTAATCTTGTGCATCCAATGGCAGTTTTTGTGTCATTGGATGAACAATTAGGTGCTTTTCGTCTTCCCTAGGCTAATTCTTGTCCAATTAGGTTTTTTAACCAATCTTATGCATCCAATAGGTGTTTTTGTGTCATTGGATGAACATTTAGGTCATTTTCATCCTCCCTAGGCTTATGCTTGTCCAATTAGGGTTTCTAACAAATCTTGTGCATCCAATAGTTGTGTTTGTGTCATTGGATGAACATTTAGGTCATTTTCGTCCACCCTACACTTAATCTTGTCCAATTACGGTTTTTAACCAATCTTGTGCATCAAATAGGTGTTTTGTGTCATTGGATGAACATTTAGGTCATTTTCGTCCTCCCTACACTTAATCTTGTCCAATTAGGGTTTTCAACCAATCTTGTGCATCCGATAGGTGTTTTTGTGTCATTGGATGAACATTTAGGTCATTTTCGTCCTCCCTAAACTTAATCTTGTCCAATTAGGGTTTCTAACCAATCTTGTGCATCCAATAGGTATTTTTGTATCATTGGATGAACAATTAGGTCATTTTCGTCCTCCCTAGGGTAATTCTTGTCCAATTTGGGTTTTTAACCAATCTTGTGCATCCAATACGAGTTTTTGTGTCATTGGATGAACATTTAGGTCATTTTCACCCTCCCTACAGTTAATCTTGTCTAATTAAGGTTTTTAACCAATCTTGTGCATCGAATAGGTGTTTTGTGTCATTGGTTGAACATTTAGGTCATTTTCGTCCTCCCTACACTTAATCTTGTCCAATTAGGGTTTTTAACCAATCTTGTGCATCCAATGGCTGTTTTTGTGTCATTGGATGAACAATTAGGTCCTTTTCGTCTTCCCTAGGCTAATTCTTGTCCAATTAGGTTTTTTAACCAATCTTGTGCATCCAATAGGTGTTTTTGTGTCATTGGATGAACATTTAGGTCATTTTCATCCTCCTTAGGCTTATGCTTGTCCAATTAGGGTTTCTAACAAATCTTGTGCATCCAATAGTTGTGTTTGTGTCATTGGATGAACATTTAGGTCATTTTCGTCCTCCCTACACTTAATCTTGTCCAATTAGGGTTTTTAACCAATCTTGTGCATCCAATAGGTGTTTTGTTTCATTGGATGAACATTTAGGTCATTTTCACCCTCCATACACTTAATCTTGTCCAATTAGGGTTTTTAGCCAATCTTGTGCATCCAATGGCTGTTTTTGTGTCATTGGATGAATATTTAGGCCATTTTCGTCCTCCCTACACATAATCTTGTCCAATTAGGGTTTTGAACCAATCTTGTGCATCCAATAGGTGTTTTGTGTCAATGGATGAACATTTAGGTCATTTTAAGTCCTCCCTACACTTTATCTTGTCCAATTAGGGTTTCTAACCAATCTTGTGCATCCAATTGGGGTTTTAGTGTCATTGGATGAACAATTAGGTCATTTTCGTCCTCCCTAGGATTATTATTGTCCAATTAGGGTTTTTAACAAATCTTGTGCATCCAATAGGTTTTTTTGTATCATTGGATGAACATTTAGGTCATTTTCACCCTCCCTACACTTAATCTTGTCCAATTAGGGTTTTTAACCAATCTTGTGCATCGAATAGGTGTTTTGTGTCATTGGATGAACAATTAGTTCATTTTCGTCCTCCCTAGGCTAATTCTTGTCCAATTAGGGTTTTTAACCAATCTTGTGCATCCAATAGATGTTTTTGTGTCATTGGATGAACATTTAGGTCATTTTCATCCTCCCTAGGCTTATGCTTGTCCAATTAGGGTTTCTAACAAATCTTGTGCATCCAATAGTTGTGATTGTGTCATTGGATGAACATTTAGGTCATTTTCGTCCTCCCTAAACTTAACCTTGTCCATTTCGGGTTTCTAACCAATCTTGTGCATCCAATAGGTGTGTTTGTGTCATTGGATCAACAATTAGGTCATTTTCGTCCTCCCTAGGCTAATTCTTGTCCAATTAGGGTTTTTAACCAATCTTGTGCATTCAATGGGTGTTTTTGTGTTATTGGATGAACAATTAGGTCATTTTTGTTCTCCCTAAGCTAAATCTTGTCCAATTAGGGTTTCCAACCAATCTTGTGCATCCAATTGGGGTTTTTGTGTCATTGGATGAACAATTAGGTCATTTTCACCCTCCCTACAGTTAATCTTGTCTAATTAGGGTTTTTAACCAATCTTGTGCATCGAATAGGTGTTTTGTGTCATTGGATGAACATTTAGGTCATTTTCGTCCTCCCTACACTTAATCTTGTCCAATTAGGGTTTTTAACTAATCTTGTGCATCCAATGGCAGTTTTTGTGTCATTGAATGAACAATTAGGTCCTTTTCGTCTTCCCTAGGCTAATTCTTGTCCAATTAGGTTTTTTAACCAATCTTGTGCATCCAATAGGTGTTTTTGTGTCATTGGATGAACATTTAGGTCATTTTCATCCTCCCTAGGCTTATGCTTGTCCAATTAGGGTTTCTAACAAATCTTGTGCATCCAATAGTTGTGTTCGTGTCATTGGATAAACATTTAGGTCATTTTCGTCCTCCCTACACTTAATCTTGTCCAATTAGGGTTTTTAACCAATCTTGTGCATCAAATAGGTGTTTTGTGTCATTGGATGAACATTTAGGTCATTTTCGTCCTCCCTACACTTAATCTTGTCCAATTAGGGTTTTCAACCAATCTTGTGCATCCGATAGGTGTTTTTGTGTCATTGGATGAACATTTAGGTCATTTTCGTCCTCCCTAAACTTAATCTTGTCCAATTAGGGTTTCTAACCAATCTTGTGCATCCAATAGGTATTTTTGTATCATTGGATGAACAATTAGGTCATTTTCGTCCTCCCTAGGCTAATTCTTGTCCAATTTGGGTTTTTAACCAATCTTGTGCATCCAATACGAGTTTTTGTGTCATTGGATGAACATTTAGGTCATTTTCGTCCTCCCTACACTTAATCTTGTCCAATTAGGGTTTTTAACCAATCTTGTGCATCCAATAGGTGTTTTGTGTCATTGGATGAATATTTAGGTCATTTTCACCCTCCATACACTTAATCTTGTCCAATTAGGGTTTCTAACCAATCTTGTGCATCCAATAGGTGTTTTTGTGTCATTGGATGAACATTTAGGTCATTTTCATCCTCCCTAGGCTTATGCTTGTTCAATTAGGGTTTCTAACAAATCTTGTGCATCCAATAGTTGTGTTTGTGTCATTGGATGAACATTTAGGTCATTTTCGTCCTCCCAACACTTAATCTTGTCCAATTAGGGTTTTTAACCAATCTTGTGCATCAAATAGGTGTTTTGTGTCATTGGATGAACATTTAGGTCATTTTCTTCCTCCCTACACTTAATCTTGTCCAATTAGGGTTTTTAACCAATCTTGTGCATCCGATAGGTGTTTTTGTGTCATTGGATGAACATTTAGGTCATTTTCGTCCTCCCTAAACTTAATCTTGTCCAATTAGGGTTTCTAACCAATCTTGTGCATCCAATAGGTATTTTTGTATCATTGGATGAACAATTAGGTCATTTTCGTCCTCCCTAGGCTAATTCTTGTCCAATTTGGGTTTTTAACCAATCTTGTGCATCCAATACGAGTTTTTGTGTCATTGGATGAACATTTAGGTCATTTTCACCCTCCCTACAGTTAATCTTGTCTAATTAGGGTTTTTAACCAATCTTGTGCATCGAATAGGTGTTTTGTGTCATTGGATGAACATTTAGGTCATTTTTGTCCTCCCTACACTTAATCTTGTCCAATTAGGGTTTTTAACTAATCTTGTGCATCCAATGGCAGTTTTTGTCTCATTGGATGAACAATTAGGTCCTTTTCGTCTTCCCTAGGCTAATTCTTGTCCAATTAGGTTTTTTAACCAATCTTGTGCATCCAATAGGTGTTTTTGTGTCATTGGATGAACATTTAGGTCATTTTCATCCTCCCTAGGCTTATGCTTGTCCAATTAGGGTTTCTAACAAATCTTGTGCATCCAATAGTTGTGTTCGTGTCATTGGATAAACATTTAGGTCATTTTCGTCCTCCCTACACTTAATCTTGTCCAATTAGGGTTTCTAACCAATCTTGTGCATCCAATAGGTATTTTTGTATCATTGGATGAACAATTAGGTCATTTTCGTCCTCCCTAGGCTAATTCTTGTCCAATTTGGGTTTTTAACCAATCTTGTGCATCCAATACGAGTTTTTGTGTCATTGGATGAACATTTAGGTCATTTTCACCCTCCCTACAGTTAATCTTGTCTAATTAGGGTTTTTAACCAATCTTGTGCATCGAATAGGTGTTTTGTGTCATTGGATGAACATTTAGGTCATTTTCGTCCTCCCTACACTTAATCTTGTCCAATTAGGGTTTTCAACCAATCTTGTGCATCCGATAGGTGTTTTTGTGTCATTGGATGAACATTTAGGTCATTTTCGTCCTCCCTAAACTTAATCTTGTCCAATTAGGGTTTCTAACCAATCTTGTGCATCCAATAGGTATTTTTGTATCATTGGATGAACAATTAGGTCATTTTCATCCTCCCTAGGCTTATGCTTGTCCAATTAGGGTTTTTAACCAATCTTGTGCATCCAATAGGTGTTTTGTGTCATTGGATGAACATTTACGTCATTTTCACCCTCCCTACACTTAATCTTGTCCAATTAGGGTTTTTAACCAATCTTGTGCATCAAATAGGTGTTTTGTGTCATTGGATGAATATTTAGGTCATTTTCGTCCTCCCTACACTTAATCTTGTCCAATTAGGGTTTTTAACCAATCTTGTGCATCCAATGGCTGTTTTTGTGTCATTGGATGAACAATTAGGTCCTTTTCGTCTTCCTAGGCTAATTCTTGTCCAATTAGGTTTTTTAACCAATCTTGTGCATCCAATAGGTGTTTTTGTGTCATTGGATGAACATTTAGGTCATTTTCATCCTCCCTAGGCTTATGCTTGTCCAATTAGGGTTTCTAACCAATCTTGTGCATCCAATAGTTGTGTTTGTGTCATTGGATGAACAATTAGGTCATTTTCGACCTCCCTAGGCTAATTCTTGTCCAATTAGGGTTTTTAACCAATCTTGTGCATCCAATAGGTGTTTTGTGTCATTGGATGACCATTTAGGTCATTTTCATCCTCCCTACACTTAATGTAGTCCAATTAGGGTTTTTAACCGATTTTGTGCATCCATTAGGTGTTTTTGTGTCATTGGATGAACATTTAGGTCATTTTCGTCCTCCCTACACTTAATCTTGTCCAATTAGGGTTTTTAACCAATCTTGTGCATCCAATAGGTGTTTTGTGTCATTGGATGAACATTTAGGTCATTTTCACCCTCCATACACTTAATCTTGTCCAATTAGGGTTTTTAGCCAATCTTGTGCATCCAATGGCTGTTTTTGTGTCATTGGATGAATATTTAGGCCATTTTCGTCCTCCCTACACATAATCTTGTCCAATTAGGGTTTTGAACCAATCTTGTGCATCCAATAGGTGTTTTGTGTCAATGGATGAACATTTAGGTCATTTTAAGTCCTCCCTACACTTTATCTTGTCCAATTAGGGTTTCTAACCAATCTTGTGCATCCAATTGGGGTTTTAGTGTCATTGGATGAACAATTAGGTCATTTTCGTCCTCCCTAGGATTATTATTGTCCAATTAGGGTTTTTAACAAATCTTGTGCATCCAATAGGTTTTTTTGTATCATTGGATGAACATTTAGGTCATTTTCACCCTCCCTACACTTAATCTTGTCCAATTAGGGTTTTTAACCAATCTTGTGCATCGAATAGGTGTTTTGTGTCATTGGATGAACAATTAGTTCATTTTCGTCCTCCCTAGGCTAATTCTTGTCCAATTAGGGTTTTTAACCAATCTTGTGCATCCAATAGATGTTTTTGTGTCATTGGATGAACATTTAGGTCATTTTCATCCTCCCTAGGCTTATGCTTGTCCAATTAGGGTTTCTAACAAATCTTGTGCATCCAATAGTTGTGATTGTGTCATTGGATGAACATTTAGGTCATTTTCGTCCTCCCTAAACTTAACCTTGTCCATTTCGGGTTTCTAACCAATCTTGTGCATCCAATAGGTGTGTTTGTGTCATTGGATCAACAATTAGGTCATTTTCGTCCTCCCTAGGCTAATTCTTGTCCAATTAGGGTTTTTAACCAATCTTGTGCATTCAATGGGTGTTTTTGTGTTATTGGATGAACAATTAGGTCATTTTTGTTCTCCCTAAGCTAAATCTTGTCCAATTAGGGTTTCTAACCAATCTTGTGCATCCAATTGGGGTTTTTGTGTCATTGGATGAACAATTAGGTCATTTTCGTCCTCCCTAGGATTATTATTGTCCAATTAGGGTTTTTAACAAATCTTGTGCATCCAATAGGTGTTTTTGTATCATTGGATGAACATTTAGGTCATTTTCACCCTCCCTACACTTAATCTTGTCCAATTAGGGTTTTTAACCAATCTTGTGCATCGAATAGGTGTTTTGTGTCATTGGATGAACAATTAGTTCATTTTCGTCCTCCCTAGGCTAATTCTTGTCCAATTAGGGTTTTTAACCAATCTTGTGCATCCAATAGATGTTTTTGTGTCATTGGATGAACATTTAGGTCATTTTCATCCTCCCTAGGCTTATGCTTGTCCAATTAGGGTTTCTAACAAATCTTGTGCATCCAATAGTTGTGATTGTGTCATTAGATGAACAATTAGGTCATTTTCGTCCTCCCTAGGATAATTCTTGTCCAATTAGGGTATTTAAGAAATCTTGTGCATCCAATAGGTGTTTTGTGTCATTGCATGAAAACTTAGGTCATTTTCGTCCTCCAGAGGCTAATTCTTATCCAATTAGGGTTTTTAACCAATCTTGTGCATCAAATAGGTGTTTTGTGTCATTGGATGAACATTTAGGTCATTTTCGTCCTCCCTACACTTAATCTTGTCCAATTAGGGTTTTTAACCAATCTTGTGCATCCAATAGGTGTTTTGTGTCATTGGATGAATATTTAGGTCATTTTCATCATCCCTACACTTAACCTTGTCTAATTAGGGTTTTTAACCAATCTTGTGTATCCAATTGGTGTTTTAGTGTAATTGGATGAACAATTAGATCATTTTCGTCCTCCCTAGGATAATTCTTGTCCAATTAGGGTTTTTAACCAATCTTGTGCATCCAATAGGTGTTTTGTGTCATTGGATGAACATTTAGGTCATTTTCGTCCTCCCTACACTTAATCTTGTCCAATTAGGGTTTTTAACCAATCTTGTGCATCCAATAGGTGTTTTTGTGTCATTGGATGAACAATTAGGTTATTTTCGTCCTCCCTAGACTAATTGTTGTCCAATTAGGGTTTTTAACCAATTTTGTGCATCCAATAGGTGTTTTGTGTCATTGGATGATCATTTAGGTCATTTTCGTCCTCCCTACACATTATGATGTCCAATTAGGGTTTCTAACCAATCTTGTGCATCCAATTGGTGTTTTTGTGTAATTGGATGAACAATTAGGTCATTTTCGTCCTCCCTAGGATAATTCTTGTCCAATTAGGGTTTTTAACCAATCTTGTGCATCCAATAGGTGTTTTTGTGTCATTGGATGAACAATTAGGTTATTTTCGTCCTCCCTAGACTAATTCTTGTCCAATTAGGGTTTTTAACCAATTTTTTGCATCCAATAGGTGTTTTGTGTCATTGGATGATTATTTAGGTCATTTTCGTCCTCCCTACACTTTATGATGTCCAATTAGGGTTTCTAACCAATCTTTTGCATCCAATTGGTGTTTTTGTGTAATTGGATGAACAATTAGGTCATTTTCGTCCTCCCTAGGATAATTCTTGTCCAATTAGAGTTTTTAACCAATCTTGTGCATCCAATAGGTGTTTTGTGTCATTGGATGAACATTTTCGTCCTCCCTAGGCTAATTCTTATCCAATTAGGGTTTTTAACCAATCTTGTGCTTCCATTAGTTATTTTGTGTCATTGGATGAACATTTAGGTCATTTTCGTCCTCCCTACACTTAATCTTGTCCAATTAGGGTTTCTAACCAATCTTGTGCATCCAATAGGTGTTTTGTGTCATTCGATGGACATTTAGGTCATTTTCATCCTCCCACCACTTAATCTTGTCCAATTTGGGTTTTTAACCAATCTGGAGCATCCAATAGGTGTTTTGTGTCATTGGATGAATATTTAGGTCATTTTCGTCTTCCCTACACTTAATCTTGTCCAATTAGGGTTTTGAACCAATCTTGTGCATCCAATAAGTGTTTTGTGTCATTGGATGAACATTTAGGTCATTTTCGTCCTCCCTACACTTTATCTTGTCCAATTAGGGTTTCTAACCAATCTTGTGCATCCAATAGGTGTTTTTGTGTCATTGGATGAACATTTAGATCATTTTCATCCTCCCTAGGCTTATGCTTGTTCAATTAGGGTTTCTAACAAATCTTGTGCATCCAATAGTTGTGTTTGTGTCATTGGATGAACATTTAGGTCATTTTCATCCTCCCTACACTTAATCTTGTCCAATTAGGGTTTTTAACCAATCTTGTGCATCAAATAGGTGTTTTGTGTCATTGGATGAACATTTAGGTCATTTTCGTCCTCCCTACACTTAATCTTGTCCAATTAGGGTTTTTAACCAATCTTGTGCATCCGATAGGTGTTTTTGTGTCATTGGATGAACATTTAGGTCATTTTCGTCCTCCCTAAACTTAATCTTGTCCAATTAGGGTTTCTAACCAATCTTGTGCATCCAATAGGTATTTTTGTATCATTGGATGAACAATTAGGTCATTTTCGTCCTCCCTAGACTAATTCTTGTCCAATTTGGGTTTTTAACCAATCTTGTGCATCCAATACGAGTTTTTGTGTCATTGGATGAACATTTAGGTCATTTTCACCCTCCCTACAGTTAATCTTGTCTAATTAAGGTTTTTAACCAATCTTGTGCATCGAATAGGTGTTTTGTGTCATTGGTTGAACATTTAGGTCATTTTCGTCCTCCCTACACTTAATCTTGTCCAATTAGGGTTTTTAACCAATCTTGTGCATCCAATGGCTGTTTTTGTGTCATTGGATGAACAATTAGGTCATTTTCGTCTTCCCTAGGCTAATTCTTGTCCAATTAGGTTTTTTAACCAATCTTGTGCATCCAATAGGTGTTTTTGTGTCATTGGATGAACATTTAGGTCATTTTCATCCTCCTTAGGCTTATGCTTGTCCAATTAGGGTTTCTAACAAATCTTGTGCATCCAATAGTTGTGTTTGTGTCATTGGATGAACATTTAGGTCATTTTCGTCCTCCCTACACTTAATCTTGTCCAATTAGGGTTTTTAACCAATCTTGTGCATCAAATAGGTGTTTTGTGTCATTGGATGAACATTTAGGTCATTTTCGTCCTCCCTACACTTAATCTTGTCCAATTAGGGTTTTCAACCAATCTTGTGCATCCGATAGGTGTTTTTGTGTCATTGGATGAACATTTAGGTCATTTTCGTCCTCCCTAAACTTAATCTTGTCCAATTAGGGTTTCTAACCAATCTTGTGCATCCAATAGGTATTTTTGTATCATTGGATGAACAATTAGGTCATTTTCGTCCTCCCTAGGCTAATTCTTCTCCAATTTGGGTTTTTAACCAATCTTGTGCATCCAATATGAGTTTTTGTGTCATTGGATGAACATTTAGGTCATTTTCACCCTCCCTACAGTTAATCTTGTCTAATTAAGGTTTTTAACCAATCTTGTGCATCGAATAGGTGTTTTGTGTCATTGGTTGAACATTTAGGTCATTTTCGTCCTCCCTACACTTAATCTTGTCCAATTAGGGTTTTCAACCAATCTTGTGCATCCGATAGGTGTTTTTGTGTCATTGGATGAACATTTAGGTCATTTTCGTCCTCCCTAAACTTAATCTTGTCCAATTAGGGTTTCTAACCAATCTTGTGCATCCAATAGGTATTTTTGTATCATTGGATGAACAATTAGGTCATTTTCATCCTCCCTAGGCTTATGCTTGTCCAATTAGGGTTTTTAACCAATCTTGTGCATCCAATAGGTGTTTTGTGTCATTGGATGAACATTTACGTCATTTTCACCCTCCCTACACTTAATCTTGTCCAATTAGGGTTTTTAACCAATCTTGTGCATCAAATAGGTGTTTTGTGTCATTGGATGAATATTTAGGTCATTTTCGTCCTCCCTACACTTAATCTTGTCCAATTAGGGTTTTTAACCAATCTTGTGCATCCAATGGCTGTTTTTGTGTCATTGGATGAACAATTAGGTCCTTTTCGTCTTCCTAGGCTAATTCTTGTCCAATTAGGTTTTTTAACCAATCTTGTGCATCCAATAGGTGTTTTTGTGTCATTGGATGAACATTTAGGTCATTTTCATCCTCCCTAGGCTTATGCTTGTCCAATTAGGGTTTTTAACCAATCTTGTGCATCCAATAGGTGTTTTGTGTCATTGGATGAACATTTACGTCATTTTCACCCTCCCTACATTTAATCTTGTCCAATTAGGGTTTTTAACCAATCTTGTGCATCAAATAGGTGTTTTGTGTCATTGGATGAATATTTAGGTCATTTTCGTCCTCCCTACACTTAATCTTGTCCAATTAGGGTTTTTAACCAATCTTGTGCATCCGATAGGTGTTTTTGTGTCATTGGATGAACATTTAGGTCATTTTCGTCCTCCCTAAACTTAATCTTGTCCAATTAGGGTTTCTAACCAATCTTGTGCATCCAATAGGTATTTTTGTATCATTGGATGAACAATTAGGTCATTTTCGTCCTCCCTAGGCTAATTCTTGTCCAATTTGGGTTTTTAACCAATCTTGTGCATCCAATACGAGTTTTTGTGTCATTGGATGAACATTTAGGTCATTTTCACCCTCCCTACAGTTAATCTTGTTTAATTAGGGTTTTTAACCAATCTTGTGCATCGAATAGGTGTTTTGTGTCATTGGATGAACATTTAGGTCATTTTCGTCCTCCCTAAACTTAATCTTGTCCAATTAGGGTTTCTAACCAATCTTGTGCATCCAATAGGTATTTTTGTATCATTGGATGAACAATTAGGTCATTTTCGTCCTCCCTAGGCTAATTCTTGTCCAATTAGGGTTTTTAACCAATCTTGTGCATCCAATAGGTGTTTTGTGTCATTGGATGAACATTTAGGTCATTTTCGTCCCCCCTACACTTAATCTTGTCCAATTTGGGTTTTTAACCAATCTTGTGCATCCAATAGGTGTTTTGTGTCATTGGATGAACATTTAGGTCATTTTCGTCCTCCCTACACTTAATCTTGTCCAATTAGGGTTTTTAACCAATCTTGTGCATCCAATGGCTGTTTTTGTGTCATTGGATGAACAATTAGGTCATTTTCGTCTTCCCTAGGCTAATTCTTGTCCAATTAGGTTTTTTAACCAATCTTGTGCATCCAATAGGTGTTTTTGTGTCATTGGATGAACATTTAGGTCATTTTCATCCTCCCTAGGCTTATGCTTGTCCAATTAGGGTTTCTAACAAATCTTGTGCATCCAATAGTTGTGTTTGTGTCATTGGATGAACATTTAGGTCATTTTCGTGCTCCCTACACTTAATCTTGTCCAATTAGGGTTTTTAACCAATCTTGTGCATCAAATAGGTGTTTTGTGTCATTGGATGAACATTTAGGTCATTTTCGTCCTCCCTACACTTAATCTTGTCCAATTAGGGTTTTTAACCAATCTTGTGCATCCAATAGGTGTTTTTGTGTCATTGGATGAACATTTAGGTCATTTTCATCCTCCCTAGGCTTATGCTTGTCCAATTAGGGTTTCTAACAAATCTTGTGCATCCAATAGTTGTGATTGTGTCATTGGATGAACATTTAGGTCATTTTCGTCCTCCCTAAACTTAACCTTGTCCATTTCGGGTTTCTAACCAATCTTGTGCATCCAATAGGTGTGTTTGTGTCATTGGATCAACAATTAGGTCATTTTCGTCCTCCCTAGGCTAATTCTTGTCCAATTAGGGTTTTTAACCAATCTTGTGCATTCAATGGGTGTTTTTGTGTTATTGGATGAACAATTAGGTCATTTTTGTTCTCCCTAAGCTAAATCTTGTCCAATTAGGGTTTCTAACCAATCTTGTGCATCCAATTGGGGTTTTTGTGTCATTGGATGAACAATTAGGTCATTTTCGTCCTCCCTAGGATTATTATTGTCCAATTAGGGTTTTTAACAAATCTTGTGCATCCAATAGGTGATTTTGTATCATTGGATGAACATTTAGGTCATTTTCACCCTCCCTACACTTAATCTTGTCCAATTAGGGTTTTTAACCAATCTTGTGCATCCAATTGGTGTTTTTGTGTCATTAGATGAACAATTAGGTCATTTTCGTCCTCCCTAGGATAATTCTTGTCCAATTAGGGTATTTAACAAATCTTGTGCATCCAATAGGTGTTTTGTGTCATTGCATGAAAACTTAGGTCATTTTCGTCCTCCAGAGGCTAATTCTTATCCAATTAGGGTTTTTAACCAATCTTGTGCATCGAATAGGTGTTTTTGTGTCATTGGATGAACATTTAGGTCATTTTCGTCCTCCCTACACTTAATCTTGTCCAATTAGGGTTTTTAACCAATCTTATGCATCCGATAGGTGTTTTTGTGTCATTGGATGAACATTTAGGTCATTTTCGTCCTCCCTAAACTTAATCTTGTCCAATTAGGGTTTCTAACCAATCTTGTGCATCCAATAGGTGTGTTTGTGTCATTGGATGAACAATTAGGTCATTTTCGTCCTCCCTAGGCTAATTCTTGTCCAATTTGGGTTTTTAACCAATCTTGTGCATCCAATACGAGTTTTTGTGTCATTGGATGAACATTTAGGTCATTTTCACCCTCCCTACAGTTAATCTTGTCTAATTAGGGTTTTTAACCAATCTTGTGCATCGAATACGTGTTTTGTGTCATTGGATGAACATTTAGGTCATTTTCGTCCTCCCTACACTTAATCTTGTCCAATTAGGGTTTTTAACCAATCTTGTGCATCCAATGGCTGTTTTTGTGTCATTGGATGAACAATTAGGTCCTTTTCGTCTTCCTAGGCTAATTCTTGTCCAATTAGGTTTTTTAACCAATCTTGTGCATCCAATAGGTGTTTTTGTGTCATTGGATGAACATTTAGGTAATTTTCATCCTCCCTAGGCTTATGCTTGTCCAATTTGGGTTTTTAACCAATCTTGTGCTTCCAATAGGTGTTTTGTGTCATTGGATGAACACTTACGTCATTTTCACCCTCCCTACACTTAATCTTGTCCAATTAGGGTTTTTAACCAATCTTGTGCATCAAATAGGTGTTTTGTGTCATTGGATGAATATTTAGGTCATTTTCGTCCTCCTTACACTTAATCTTGTCCAATTAGGGTTTTCAACCAATCTTGTGCATCCGATAGGTGTTTTTGTGTCATTGGATGAACATTTAGGTCATTTTCGTCCTCCCTAAACTTAATCTTGTCCAATTAGGGTTTCTAACCAATCTTGTGCATCCAATAGGTATTTTTGTATCATTGGATGAACAATTAGGTCATTTTCGTCCTCCCTAGGCTAATTCTTGTCCAATTTGGGTTTTTAACCAATCTTGTGCATCCAATACGAGTTTTTGTGTCATTGGATGAACATTTAGGTCATTTTCACCCTCCCTACAGTTAATCTTGTCCAATTAGGGTTTTTAACCAATCTTGTGCATCGAATAGGTGTTTTGTGTCATTGGATGAACATTTAGGTCATTTTCGTCCTCCCTACACTTAATCTTGTCCAATTAGGGTTTTTAACCAATCTTGTGCATCCAATAGGTGTTTTGTGTCATTGGATGAACATTTAGGTCATTTTCACCCTCCATACACTTAATCTTGTCCAATTAGGGTTTTTAGCCAATCTTGTGCATCCAATGGCTGTTTTTGTGTCATTGGATGAATATTTAGGCCATTTTCGTCCTCCCTACACATAATCTTGTCCAATTAGGGTTTTGAACCAATCTTGTGCATCCAATAGGTGTTTTGTGTCAATGGATGAACATTTAGGTCATTTTAAGTCCTCCCTACACTTTATCTTGTCCAATTAGGGTTTCTAACCAATCTTGTGCATTCAATTGGGGTTTTAGTGTCATTGGATGAACAATTAGGTCATTTTCGTCCTCCCTAGGATTATTATTGTCCAATTAGGGTTTTTAACAAATCTTGTGCATCCAATAGGTTTTTTTGTATCATTGGATGAACATTTAGGTCATTTTCACCCTCCCTACACTTAATCTTGTCCAATTAGGGTTTTTAACCAATCTTGTGCATCGAATAGGTGTTTTGTGTCATTGGATGAACAATTAGTTCATTTTCGTCCTCCCTAGGCTAATTCTTGTCCAATTAGGGTTTTTAACCAATCTTGTGCATCCAATAGATGTTTTTGTGTCATTGGATGAACATTTAGGTCATTTTCATCCTCCCTAGGCTTATGCTTGTCCAATTAGGGTTTCTAACAAATCTTGTGCATCCAATAGTTGTGATTGTGTCATTGGATGAACATTTAGGTCATTTTCGTCCTCCCTAAACTTAACCTTGTCCATTTCGGGTTTCTAACCAATCTTGTGCATCCAATAGGTGTGTTTGTGTCATTGGATCAACAATTAGGTCATTTTCGTCCTCCCTAGGCTAATTCTTGTCCAATTAGGGTTTTTAACCAATCTTGTGCATTCAATGGGTGTTTTTGTGTTATTGGATGAACAATTAGGTCATTTTTGTTCTCCCTAAGCTAAATCTTGTCCAATTAGGGTTTCTAACCAATCTTGTGCATCCAATTGGGGTTTTTGTGTCATTGGATGAACAATTAGGTCATTTTCGTCCTCCCTAGGATTATTATTGTCCAATTAGGGTTTTTAACAAATCTTGTGCATCCAATAGGTGATTTTGTATCATTGGATGAACATTTAGGTCATTTTCACCCTCCCTACACTTAATCTTGTCCAATTAGGGTTTTTAACCAATCTTGTGCATCCAATTGGTGTGTTTGTGTCATTAGATGAACAATTAGGTCATTTTCGTCCTCCCTAGGATAATTCTTGTCCAATTAGGGTATTTAACAAATCTTGTGCATCCAATAGGTGTTTTGTGTCATTGCATGAAAACTTAGGTCATTTTCGTCCTCCAGAGGCTAATTCTTATCCAATTAGGGTTTTTAACCAATCTTGTGCATCAAATAGGTGTTTTGTGTCATTGGATGAACATTTAGGTCATTTCCGTCCTCCCTACACTTAATCTTGTCCAATTAGGGTTTTTAACCAATCTTATGCATCCGATAGGTGTTTTTGTGTCATTGGATGAACATTTAGGTCATTTTCGTCCTCCCTAAACTTAATCTTGTCCAATTTGGGTTTCTAACCAATCTTGTGCATCCAATAGGTATTTTTGTATCATTGGATGAACAATTAGGTCATTTTCGTCCTCCCTAGGCTAATTCTTGTCCAATTTGGGTTTTTAACCAATCTTGTCCATCCAATACGAGTTTTTGTGTCATTGGATGAACATTTAGGTCATTTTCACCCTCCCTACAGTTAATCTTGTCCAATTAGGGTTTTTAACCAATCCTGTGCATCAAATAGGTGTTTTGGGTCATTGGATGAATATTTAGGTCATTTTCGTCCTCCCTACACTTAATCTTGTCCAATTAGGGTTTTTAACCAATCTTGTGCATCTGATAGGTGTTTTTGTGTCATTGGATGAACATTTAGGTCATTTTCGTCCTCCCTAAACTTAATCTTGTCCAATTAGGGTTTCTAACCAATCTTGTGCATCCAATAGGTATTTTTGTATCATTGGATGAACAATTAGGTCATTTTCGTCCTCCCTAGGCTAATTCTTGTCCAATTTGGGTTTTTAACCAATCTTGTGCATCCAATACGAGTTTTTGTGTCATTGGATGAACATTTAGGTCATTTTCGTCCTCCCTACACTTAATCTTGTCCAATTAGGGTTTTTAACCAATCTTGTGCATCCAATAGGTGTTTTGTGTCATTGGATGAATATTTAGGTCATTTTCACCCTCCATACACTTAATCTTGTCCAATTAGGGTTTCTAACCAATCTTGTGCATCCAATAGGTGTTTTTGTGTCATTGGATGAACATTTAGGTCATTTTCATCCTCCCTAGGCTTATGCTTGTTCAATTAGGGTTTCTAACAAATCTTGTGCATCCAATAGTTGTGTTTGTGTCATTGGATGAACATTTAGGTCATTTTCGTCCTCCCAACACTTAATCTTGTCCAATTAGGGTTTTTAACCAATCTTGTGCATCAAATAGGTGTTTTGTGTCATTGGATGAACATTTAGGTCATTTTCTTCCTCCCTACACTTAATCTTGTCCAATTAGGGTTTTTAACCAATCTTGTGCATCCGATAGGTGTTTTTGTGTCATTGGATGAACATTTAGGTCATTTTCGTCCTCCCTAAACTTAATCTTGTCCAATTAGGGTTTCTAACCAATCTTGTGCATCCAATAGGTATTTTTGTATCATTGGATGAACAATTAGGTCATTTTCGTCCTCCCTAGGCTAATTCTTGTCCAATTTGGGTTTTTAACCAATCTTGTGCATCCAATACGAGTTTTTGTGTCATTGGATGAACATTTAGGTCATTTTCACCCTCCCTACAGTTAATCTTGTCTAATTAGGGTTTTTAACCAATCTTGTGCATCGAATAGGTGTTTTGTGTCATTGGATGAACATTTAGGTCATTTTTGTCCTCCCTACACTTAATCTTGTCCAATTAGGGTTTTTAACTAATCTTGTGCATCCAATGGCAGTTTTTGTCTCATTGGATGAACAATTAGGTCCTTTTCGTCTTCCCTAGGCTAATTCTTGTCCAATTAGGTTTTTTAACCAATCTTGTGCATCCAATAGGTGTTTTTGTGTCATTGGATGAACATTTAGGTCATTTTCATCCTCCCTAGGCTTATGCTTGTCCAATTAGGGTTTCTAACAAATCTTGTGCATCCAATAGTTGTGTTCGTGTCATTGGATAAACATTTAGGTCATTTTCGTCCTCCCTACACTTAATCTTGTCCAATTAGGGTTTCTAACCAATCTTGTGCATCCAATAGGTATTTTTGTATCATTGGATGAACAATTAGGTCATTTTCGTCCTCCCTAGGCTAATTCTTGTCCAATTTGGGTTTTTAACCAATCTTGTGCATCCAATACGAGTTTTTGTGTCATTGGATGAACATTTAGGTCATTTTCACCCTCCCTACAGTTAATCTTGTCTAATTAGGGTTTTTAACCAATCTTGTGCATCGAATAGGTGTTTTGTGTCATTGGATGAACATTTAGGTCATTTTCGTCCTCCCTACACTTAATCTTGTCCAATTAGGGTTTTCAACCAATCTTGTGCATCCGATAGGTGTTTTTGTGTCATTGGATGAACATTTAGGTCATTTTCGTCCTCCCTAAACTTAATCTTGTCCAATTAGGGTTTCTAACCAATCTTGTGCATCCAATAGGTATTTTTGTATCATTGGATAAACAATTAGGTCATTTTCGTCCTCCCTAGGCTAATTCTTGTCCAATTTGGGTTTTTAACCAATCTTGTGCATCCAATAGAGTTTTTGTGTCATTGGATGAACATTTAGGTCATTTTCACCCTCCCTACAGTTAATCTTGTCTAATTAGGGTTTTTAACCAATCTTGTGCATCGAATAGGTGTTTTGTGTCATTGGATGAACATTTAGGTCATTTTCGTCCTCCCTACACTTAATCTTGTCCAATTAGGGTTTTTAACCAATCTTGTGCATCCAATAGGTGTTTTTGTGTCATTGGATGAACATTTAGGTCATTTTCATCCTCCCTAGGCTTATGCTTGTCCAATTAGGGTTTCTAACAAATCTTGTGCATCCAATAGTTGTGTTTATGTCATTGGACGAATATTTACGTCATTTTCGTTCTCCCTACACTTAATCTTGTCCAATTTGGGTTTTTAACCAATCTTATGCATCCAATAGGTGTTTTGGGTCATTGGATGAACATTTAGGTCATTTTCGTCCTCCCTACACTTTATCTTGTCCAATTAGGGTTTCTAACTATTCTTCTGCATCCAATTGGTGTTTTTGTGTCATTGGATGAACAATTAGGTCATTTTCGTCCTCGCTATGATAATTCTTGTCCAATTAGGGTTTTTAACCAATCTTGTGCATCCAATAGGTGTTTTGTGTCATTGGATGAACATTTAGGTCATTTTCGTCCTCCCTACACTTAATCTTGTCCAATTAGGGTTTTTAACCAATCTTGTGCATCCAATGGCTGTTTTTGTGTCATTGGATGAACAATTAGGTCATTTTCGTCCTCCTTAGGCTAATTCATGTCCAATTAGGTTTTTTAACAAAACTTGTGCATCCAACAGGTGTTTTTGTGTCATTGGATAAACATTTAGGTCATTTTCATCCTCCCTAGGCTTATGCTTGTCCAATTAGGGTTTCTAACAAATCTTGTGCATCCAATAGTTGTGTTTGTGTCATTGGATGAACATTTAGGTCATTTTCGTCCTCCCTACACTTAATCTTGTCCAATTAGGGTTTTTAACCAATCTTGTGCATCCAATAGGTGTTTTGTGTCATTGGATGAACATTTAGGTCATTTTCGTCCTCCCTACACTTAATCTTGTCCAATTAGGGTTTTTAACCTATCTTGTGCATCCAATGGCTGTTTTTGTGTCATTGGATGAACAATTAGGTCATTTTCGTTCTCCCTAGGCAAATTCTTGTCGATTTAGGTTTTTTAACCAATCGTGTGCATCCAATAGGTGTCTTGGGTCATTGGATGAACATTTAGGTCATTTTCATCCTCCCTAGGCTTATGCTTGTGCAATTAGGGTTTCTAAAAAATCTTGTCCATCCAATAGTTGTGTTTGTGTCATTGGATGAACATTTAGGTCATTTTCGTCCTCCCTACACTTAATCTTGTCCAATTCGGGTTTTTAACCAATCTTGTGCATCCAATAGGTGTTTTGTGTCATTGGATGAACATTTAGGTCATTTTCGTCCTCCCTACACTTAATCTTGTCCAATTAGGGTTTTTAACCAATCTTGTGCATCCAATAAGTGTTTTGTGTCATTGGATGAACATTTAGGTCATTTTCGTCCTCCCTACACTTTATCTTGTCCAATTAGGGTTTCTAACCAATCTTGTGCATCCAATAGGTGTTTTTGTGTCATTGGATGAACATTTAGATCATTTTCATCCTCCCTAGGCTTATGCTTGTTCAATTAGGGTTTCTAACAAATCTTGTGCATCCAATAGTTGTGTTTGTGTCATTGGATGAACATTTAGGTCATTTTCATCCTCCCTACACTTAATCTTGTCCAATTAGGGTTTTTAACCAATCTTGTGCATCAAATAGGTGTTTTGTGTCATTGGATGAACATTTAGGTCATTTTCGTCCTCCCTACACTTAATCTTGTCCAATTAGGGTTTTTAACCAATCTTGTGCATCCGATAGGTGTTTTTGTGTCATTGGATGAACATTTAGGTCATTTTCGTCCTCCCTAAACTTAATCTTGTCCAATTAGGGTTTCTAACCAATCTTGTGCATCCAATAGGTATTTTTGTATCATTGGATGAACAATTAGGTCATTTTCGTCCTCCCTAGGCAAATTCTTGTCCAATTAGGGTTTTTAACCAATCTTGTGCATCCAATAGGTGTTTTGTGTCATTGGATGAACATTTACGTCATTTTCACCCTCCCTACACTTAATCTTGTCCAATTAGGGTTTTTAACCAATCTTGTGCATCAAATAGGTGTTTTGGGTCACTGGATGAATATTTAGGTCATTTTCGTCCTCCCTACACTTAATCTTGTCCAATTAGGGTTTTTAACCAATCTTGTGCATCCGATAGGTGTTTTTGTGTCATTGGATGAACATTTAGGTCATTTTCGTCCTCCCTAAACTTAATCTTGTCCAATTAGGGTTTCTAACCAATCTTGTGCATCCAATAGGTATTTTTGTATCATTGGATGAACAATTAGGTCATTTTCGTCCTCCCTAGGCTAATTCTTGTCCAATTTGGGTTTTTAACCAATCTTGTGCATCCAATACGAGTTTTTGTGTCATTGGATGAACATTTAGGTCATTTTCACCCTCCCTACAGTTAATCTTGTCTAATTAGGGTTTTTAACCAATCTTCTGCATCGAATAGGTGTTTTGTGTCATTGGATGAACATTTAGGTCATTTTCGTCCTCCCTACACTTAATCTTGTCCAATTAGGGTCTTTAACTAATCTTGTGCATCCAATGGCAGTTTTTGTGTCATTGAATGAACAATTAGGTCCTTTTCGTCTTCCCTAGGCTAATTCTTGTCCAATTAGGTTTTTTAACCAATCTTGTGCATCCAATAGGTGTTTTTGTGTCATTGGATGAACATTTAGGTCATTTTCATCCTCCCTAGGCTTATGCTTGTCCAATTAGGGTTTCTAACAAATCTTGTGCATCCAATAGTTGTGTTCGTGTCATTGGATAAACATTTAGGTCATTTTCGTCCTCCCTACACTTAATCTTGTCCAATTAGGGTTTTTAACCAATCTTGTGCATCAAATAGGTGTTTTGTGTCATTGGATGAACATTTAGGTCATTTTCGTCCTCCCTACACTTAATCTTGTCCAATTAGGGTTTTCAACCAATCTTGTGCATCCGATAGGTGTTTTTGTGTCATTGGATGAACATTTAGGTCATTTTCGTCCTCCCTAAACTTAATCTTGTCCAATTAGGGTTTCTAACCAATCTTGTGCATCCAATAGGTATTTTTGTATCATTGGATGAACAATTAGGTCATTTTCGTCCTCCCTAGGCTAATTCTTGTCCAATTTGGGTTTTTAACCAATCTTGTGCATCCAATACGAGTTTTTGTGTCATTGGATGAACATTTAGGTCATTTTCGTCCTCCCTACACTTAATCTTGTCCAATTAGGGTTTTTAACCAATCTTGTGCATCCAATAGGTGTTTTGTGTCATTGGATGAATATTTAGGTCATTTTCACCCTCCATACACTTAATCTTGTCCAATTAGGGTTTCTAACCAATCTTGTGCATCCAATAGGTGTTTTTGTGTCATTGGATGAACATTTAGGTCATTTTCATCCTCCCTAGGCTTATGCTTGTTCAATTAGGGTTTCTAACAAATCTTGTGCATCCAATAGTTGTGTTTGTGTCATTGGATGAACATTTAGGTCATTTTCGTCCTCCCAACACTTAATCTTGTCCAATTAGGGTTTTTAACCAATCTTGTGCATCAAATAGGTGTTTTGTGTCATTGGATGAACATTTAGGTCATTTTCTTCCTCCCTACACTTAATCTTGTCCAATTAGGGTTTTTAACCAATCTTGTGCATCCGATAGGTGTTTTTGTGTCATTGGATGAACATTTAGGTCATTTTCGTCCTCCCTAAACTTAATCTTGTCCAATTAGGGTTTCTAACCAATCTTGTGCATCCAATAGGTATTTTTGTATCATTGGATGAACAATTAGGTCATTTTCGTCCTCCCTAGGCTAATTCTTGTCCAATTTGGGTTTTTAACCAATCTTGTGCATCCAATACGAGTTTTTGTGTCATTGGATGAACATTTAGGTCATTTTCACCCTCCCTACAGTTAATCTTGTCTAATTAGGGTTTTTAACCAATCTTGTGCATCGAATAGGTGTTTTGTGTCATTGGATGAACATTTAGGTCATTTTTGTCCTCCCTACACTTAATCTTGTCCAATTAGGGTTTTTAACTAATCTTGTGCATCCAATGGCAGTTTTTGTCTCATTGGATGAACAATTAGGTCCTTTTCGTCTTCCCTAGGCTAATTCTTGTCCAATTAGGTTTTTTAACCAATCTTGTGCATCCAATAGGTGTTTTTGTGTCATTGGATGAACATTTAGGTCATTTTCATCCTCCCTAGGCTTATGCTTGTCCAATTAGGGTTTCTAACAAATCTTGTGCATCCAATAGTTGTGTTCGTGTCATTGGATAAACATTTAGGTCATTTTCGTCCTCCCTACACTTAATCTTGTCCAATTAGGGTTTCTAACCAATCTTGTGCATCCAATAGGTATTTTTGTATCATTGGATGAACAATTAGGTCATTTTCGTCCTCCCTAGGCTAATTCTTGTCCAATTTGGGTTTTTAACCAATCTTGTGCATCCAATACGAGTTTTTGTGTCATTGGATGAACATTTAGGTCATTTTCACCCTCCCTACAGTTAATCTTGTCTAATTAGGGTTTTTAACCAATCTTGTGCATCGAATAGGTGTTTTGTGTCATTGGATGAACATTTAGGTCATTTTCGTCCTCCCTACACTTAATCTTGTCCAATTAGGGTTTTCAACCAATCTTGTGCATCCGATAGGTGTTTTTGTGTCATTGGATGAACATTTAGGTCATTTTCGTCCTCCCTAAACTTAATCTTGTCCAATTAGGGTTTCTAACCAATCTTGTGCATCCAATAGGTATTTTTGTATCATTGGATGAACAATTAGGTCATTTTCGTCCTCCCTATGCTAATTCTTGTTCAATTTGGGTTTTTAACCAATCTTGTGCATCCAATACGAGTTTTTGTGTCATTGGATGAACATTTAGGTCATTTTCACCCTCCCTACAGTTAATCTTGTCTAATTAAGGTTTTTAACCAATCTTGTGCATCGAATAGGTGTTTTGTGTCATTGGTTGAACATTTAGGTCATTTTCGTCCTCCCTACACTTAATCTTGTCCAATTAGGGTTTTTAACCAATCTTGTGCATCCAATGGCTGTTTTTGTGTCATTGGATGAACAATTAGGTCCTTTTCGTCTTCCCTAGGCTTATTCTTGTCCAATTAGGTTTTTTAACCAATCTTGTGCATCCAATAGGTGTTTTTGTGTCATTGGATGAACATTTAGGTCATTTTCATCCTCCCTAGGCTTATGCTTGTCCAATTAGGGTTTCTAACAAATCTTGTGCATCCAATAGTTGTGTTTGTGTCATTGGATGAACATTTAGGTCATTTTCGTCCTCCCTAAACTTAACCTTGTCCATTTAGGGTTTCTAACCAATCTTGTGCATCCAATAGGTGTGTTTGTGTCATTGGATTAACAATTAGGTCATTTTCGTCCTCCCTAGGCTAAATCTTGTCCAATTAGGGTTTCTAACCAATCTTGTGCATCCAATTGGGGTTTTTGTGTCATTGGATGAACAATTAGGTCATTTTCGTCCTCCCTAGGATTATTATTGTCCAATTAGGGTTTTTAACAAATCTTGTGCATCCAATAGGTGTTTTTGTATCATTGGATGAACATTTAGGTCATTTTCACCCTCCCTACACTTAATCTTGTCCAATTAGGGTTTTTAACCAATCTTGTGCATCGAATAGGTGTTTTGTGTCATTGGATGAACAATTAGTTCATTTTCGTCCTCCCTAGGCTAATTCTTGTCCAATTAGGGTTTTTAACCAATCTTGTGCATCCAATAGATGTTTTTGTGTCATTGGATGAACATTTAGGTCATTTTCATCCTCCCTAGGCTTATGCTTGTCCAATTAGGGTTTCTAACAAATCTTGTGCATCCAATAGTTGTGATTGTGTCATTAGATGAACAATTAGGTCATTTTCGTCCTCCCTAGGATAATTCTTGTCCAATTAGGGTATTTAAGAAATCTTGTGCATCCAATAGGTGTTTTGTGTCATTGCATGAAAACTTAGGTCATTTTCGTCCTCCAGAGGCTAATTCTTATCCAATTAGGGTTTTTAACCAATCTTGTGCATCAAATAGGTGTTTTGTGTCATTGGATGAACATTTAGGTCATTTTCGTCCTCCCTACACTTAATCTTGTCCAATTAGGGTTTTTAACCAATCTTGTGCATCCAATGGCTGTTTTTGTGTCATTGGATGAACAATTAGGTCATTTTCGTCTTCCCTAGGCTAATTCTTGTCCAATTAGGTTTTTTAACCAATCTTGTGCATCCAATACGTGTTTTTGTGTCATTGGATGAACATTTAGGTCATTTTCATCCTCCCTAGGCTTATGCTTGTCCAATTAGGGTTTCTAACAAATCTTGTGCATCCAATAGTTGTGTTTGTGTCATTGGATGAACATTTACGTCATTTTCGTCCTCCCTAAACTTAATCTTGTCCAATTAGGGTTTTTAACCAATCTTGTGCATCGAATAGGTGTTTTGTGTCATTGGATGAACATTTAGGTCATTTTTGACCTCCCTACACTTAATCTTGTCCAATTTGGGTTTTTAGCCAATCTTGTGCATCCAATGGCTGTTTTTGTGTCATTGGATGAATATTTAGGTCATTTTCGTCCTCCCTACACATAATCTTGTCCAATTAGGGTTTTGAACCAATCTTGTGCATCCAATAGGTGTTTTGTGTCAATGGATGAACATTTAGGTCATTTTAAGTCCTCCCTACACTTTATCTTGTCCAATTAGGGTTTCTAACCAATCTTGTGCATCCAATTGGGGTTTTAGTGTCATTGGATGAACAATTAGGTCATTTTCGTCCTCCCTAGGATTATTATTGTCCAATTAGGGTTTTTAACAAATCTTGTGCATCCAATAGGTTTTTTTGTATCATTGGATGAACATTTAGGTCATTTTCACCCTCCCTACACTTAATCTTGTCCAATTAGGGTTTTTAACCAATCTTGTGCATCGAATAGGTGTTTTGTGTCATTGGATGAACAATTAGTTCATTTTCGTCCTCCCTAGGCTAATTCTTGTCCAATTAGGGTTTTTAACCAATCTTGTGCATCCAATAGATGTTTTTGTGTCATTGGATGAACATTTAGGTCATTTTCATCCTCCCTAGGCTTATGCTTGTCCAATTAGGGTTTCTAACAAATCTTGTGCATCCAATAGTTGTGATTGTGTCATTGGATGAACATTTAGGTCATTTTCGTCCTCCCTAAACTTAACCTTGTCCATTTCGGGTTTCTAACCAATCTTGTGCATCCAATAGGTGTGTTTGTGTCATTGGATCAACAATTAGGTCATTTTCGTCCTCCCTAGGCTAATTCTTGTCCAATTAGGGTTTTTAACCAATCTTGTGCATTCAATGGGTGTTTTTGTGTTATTGGATGAACAATTAGGTCATTTTTGTTCTCCCTAAGCTAAATCTTGTCCAATTAGGGTTTCTAACCAATCTTGTGCATCCAATTGGGGTTTTTGTGTCATTGGATGAACAATTAGGTCATTTTCGTCCTCCCTAGGATTATTATTGTCCAATTAGGGTTTTTAACAAATCTTGTGCATCCAATAGGTGATTTTGTATCATTGGATGAACATTTAGGTCATTTTCACCCTCCCTACACTTAATCTTGTCCAATTAGGGTTTTTAACCAATCTTGTGCATCCAATTGGTGTGTTTGTGTCATTAGATGAACAATTAGGTCATTTTCGTCCTCCCTAGGATAATTCTTGTCCAATTAGGGTATTTAACAAATCTTGTGCATCCAATAGGTGTTTTGTGTCATTGCATGAAAACTTAGGTCATTTTCGTCCTCCAGAGGCTAATTCTTATCCAATTAGGGTTTTTATCCAATCTTGTGCATCCAATAGGTGTTTTGTGTCATTGGATGAACATTTACGTCATTTTCACCCTCCCTACACTTAATCTTGTCCAAGTAGGGTTTTTAACCAATCTTGTGCATCAAATAGGTGTTTTGTGTCATTGGATGAACATTTAGGTCATTTTCGTCCTCCCTACACTTAATCTTGTCCAATTAGGGTTTTTAACCAATCTTGTGCATCCGATAGGTGTTTTTGTGTCATTGGATGAACATTTAGGTCATTTTCGTCCTCCCTAAACTTAATCTTGTCCAATTAGGGTTTCTAACCAATCTTGTGCATCCAATAGGTGTTTTTGTATCATTGGATGAACAATTATGTCGTTTTCGTTCTCCCTAGGCTAATTCTTGTCCAATTTGGGTTTTTAACCAATCTTGTGCATCCAATACGAGTTTTTGTGTCATTGGATGAACATTTAGGTCATTTTCACCCTCCCTACAGTTAATCTTGTCTAATTAGGGTTTTTAACCAATCTTGTGCATCGAATAGGTGTTTTGTGTCATTGGATGAACATTTAGGTCATTTTCGTCCTCCCTACACTTAATCTTGTCCAATTAGGGTTTTTAACCAATCTTATGCATTCGATAGGTGTTTTTGTGTCATTGGATGAACATTTAGGTCATTTTCGTCCTCCCTAAACTTAATCTTGTCCAATTAGGGTTTCTAACCAATCTTGTGCATCCAATAGGTATTTTTGTATCATTGGATGAACAATTAGGTCATTTTCGTCCTCCCTAGGCTAATTCTTGTCCAATTAGGGTTTTTAACCAATCTTGTGCATCCAATAGGTGTTTTGTGTCATTGGATGAACATTTACGTATTTTCACCCTCCCTACACTTAATCTTGTCCAATTAGGGTTTTTAACCAATCTTGTGCATCAAATAGGTGTTTTGGGTCACTGGATGAATATTTAGGTCATTTTCGTCCTCCCTACACTTAATCTTGTCCAATTAGGGTTTTTAACCAATCTTGTGCATCCGATAGGTGTTTTTGTGTCATTGGATGAACATTTAGGTCATTTTCGTCCTCCCTAAACTTAATCTTGTCCAATTAGGGTTTCTAACCAATCTTGTGCATCCAATAGGTATTTTTGTATCATTGGATGAACAATTAGGTCATTTTCGTCCTCCCTAGGCTAATTCTTGTTCAATTTGGGTTTTTAACCAATCTTGTCCATCCAATACGAGTTTTTGTGTCATTGGATGAACATTTAGGTCATTTTCACCCTCCCTACAGTTAATCTTGTCCAATTAGGGTTTTTAACCAATCTTGTGCATCAAATAGGTGTTTTGGGTCATTGGATGAATATTTAGGTCATTTTCGTCCTCCCTACACTTAATCTTGTCCAATTAGGGTTTTTAACCAATCTTGTGCATCCGATAGGTGTTTTTGTGTCATTGGATGAACATTTAGGTCATTTTCGTCCTCCCTAAACTTAATCTTGTCCAATTAGGGTTTCTAACCAATCTTGTGCATCCAATAGGTATTTTTGTATCATTGGATGAACAATTAGGTCATTTTCGTCCTCCCTAGGCTAATTCTTGTCCAATTAGGGTTTTTAACCAATCTTGTGCATCCAATAGGTGTTTTGTGTCATTGGATGAACATTTAGGTCATTTTCGTCCTCGCTAAACTTAATCTTGTCCAATTAGGGTTTCTAACCAATCTTGTGCATCCAATAGGTGTTTTTGTGTCATTGGATGAACATTTAGGTCATTTTCGTCCTCCCTAGGCTTATGCTTGTCCAATTAGGGTTTTTAACCAATCTTGTGCATCCAATAGGTGTTTTGTGTCATTGGATGAACATTTACGTCATTTTCACCCTCCCTACACTTAATCTTGTCCAATTAGGGTTTTTAACCAATCTTGTGCATCAAATAGGTGTTTTGTGTCATTGGATGAATATTTAGGTCATTTTCGTCCTCCCTACACTTAATCTTGTCCAATTAGGGTTTTTAACCAACCTTGTGCATCCAATGGCTGTTTTTGTGTCATTGGATGAACAATTAGGTCCTTTTCGTCTTCCTAGGCTAATTCTTGTCCAATTAGGTTTTTTAACCAATCTTGTGCATCCAATAGGTGTTTTTGTGTCATTGGATGAACATTTAGGTCATTTTCATCCTCCCTAGGCTTATGCTTGTCCAATTAGGGTTTTTAACCAATCTTGTGCATCCAATAGGTGTTTTGTGTCATTGGATGAACATTTACGTCATTTTCACCCTCCCTACACTTAATCTTGTCCAATTAGGGTTTTTAACCAATCTTGTGCATCAAATAGGTGTTTTGGGTCATTGGATGAATATTTAAGTCATTTTCGTCCTCCCTACACTTAATCTTGTCCAATTAGGGTTTTTAACCAATCTTGTGCATCCGATAGGTGTTTTTGTGTCATTGGATGAACATTTAGGTCATTTTCGTCCTCCCTAAACTTAATCTTGTCCAATTAGGGTTTCTAACCAATCTTGTGCATCCAATAGGTATTTTTGTATCATTGGATGAACAATTAGGTCATTTTCGTCCTCCCTAGGCTAATTCTTGTCCAATTTGGGTTTTTAACCAATCTTGTGCATCCAATACGAGTTTTTGTGTCATTGGATGAACATTTAGGTCATTTTCACCCTCCCTACAGTTAATCTTGTCTAATTAGGGTTTTTAACCAATCTTGTGCATCGAATAGGTGTTTTGTGTCATTGGATGAACATTTAGGTCATTTTTGTCCTCCCTACACTTAATCTTGTCCAATTAGGGTTTTTAACTAATCTTGTGCATCCAATGGCAGTTTTTGTCTCATTGGATGAACAATTAGGTCCTTTTCGTCTTCCCTTGGCTAATTCTTGTCCAATTAGGTTTTTTAACCAATCTTGTGCATCCAATAGGTGTTTTTGTGTCATTGGATGAACATTTAGGTCATTTTCATCCTCCCTAGGCTTATGCTTGTCCAATTAGGGTTTCTAACAAATCTTGTGCATCCAATAGTTGTGTTCGTGTCATTGGATAAACATTTAGGTCATTTTCGTCCTCCCTACACTTAATCTTGTCCAATTAGGGTTTTTAACCAATCTTGTGCATCAAATAGGTGTTTTGTGTCATTGGATGAACATTTAGGTCATTTTCGTCCTCCCTACACTTAATCTTGTCCAATTAGGGTTTTCAACCAATCTTGTGCATCCGATAGGTGTTTTTGTGTCATTGGATGAACATTTAGGTCATTTTCGTCCTCCCTAAACTTAATCTTGTCCAATTAGGGTTTCTAACCAATCTTGTGCATCCAATAGGTATTTTTGTATCATTGGATGAACAATTAGGTCATTTTCGTCCTCCCTAGGCTAATTCTTGTCCAATTTGGGTTTTTAACCAATCTTGTGCATCCAATACGAGTTTTTGTGTCATTGGATGAACATTTAGGTCATTTTCACCCTCCCTACAGTTAATGTTGTCTAATTAAGGTTTTTAACCAATCTTGTGCATCGAATAGGTGTTTTGTGTCATTGGTTGAACATTTAGGTCATTTTCGTCCTCCCTACACTTAATCTTGTCCAATTAGGGTTTTTAACCAATCTTGTGCATCCAATGGCTGTTTTTGTGTCATTGGATGAACAATTAGGTCCTTTTCGTCTTCCCTAGGCTAATTCTTGTCCAATTAGGTTTTTTAACCAATCTTGTGCATCCAATAGGTGTTTTTGTGTCATTGGATGAACATTTAGGTCATTTTCATCCTCCTTAGGCTTATGCTTGTCCAATTAGGGTTTCTAACAAATCTTGTGCATCCAATAGTTGTGTTTGTGTCATTGGATGAACATTTAGGTCATTTTCGTCCTCCCTACACTTAATCTTGTCCAATTAGGGTTTTTAACCAATCTTGTGCATCCAATAGGTGTTTTGTGTCATTGGATGAATATTTAGTTCATTTTCACCCTCCATACACTTAATCTTGTCCAATTAGGGTTTCTAACCAATCTTGTGCATCCAATAGGTGTTTTTGTGTCATTGGATGAACATTTAGGTCATTTTCGTCCTCCCTAAACTTAATCTTGTCCAATTAGGGTTTCTAACCAATCTTGTGCATCCAATAGGTGTTTTGTGTCATTGGATGAACATTTAGGTCATTTTCGTCCTCCCTACACTTAATCTTGTCCAATTAGGGTTTTTAACCAATCTTATGCATCCAATAGGTGTTTTGTGTCATTGGATGAACAATTAGGTCATTTTCGTCCTCCCCAAACTTAATCTTGTCCAATTAGGGTTTCTAACCAATCTTGTGCATCCACTAGGTGTTTTGTGTCATTGGATGAACATTTAGGTCATTTTCGTCCTCCCTACACTTAATGTAGTCCACTTAGGGTTTTTAACCAATCTTGTGCATCCAATAGGTGTTTTGTGTCATTGGATGAACATTTAGGTCATTTTCGTCCTCCGTACACTTAGTGTAGTCCAATTAGTGTTTTTAACTAATCTTGTGCATCCATTAGGTGTTTTGTGTCATTGGATGAACATTTAGGTCATTTTCGTCCTCCCTAGGCTAATTCTTGTCCAATTATGGTTTTTAACCAATCTTGTGCATCCAATAGGTGTGTTTGTGTCATTGGATGATTTTTATGTCACTGTCTACCTCCCTACACTTAATCTTGTCCAATTAGGGTTTCTAACCAATCTTGTGCATCCAATAGGTATTTTTGTATCATTGGATGAACAATTAGGTCATTTTCGTCCTCCCTAGGCTAATTCTTGTCCAATTAGGGTTTTTAACCAATCTTGTGCATCCAATACGAGTTTTTGTGTCATTGGATGAACATTTACGTCATTTTCACCCTCCCTACACTTAATCTTGTCCAATTAGGGTTTTTAACCAATCTTGTGCATCAAATAGGTGTTTTGGGTCATTGGATGAATATTTAGGTCATTTTCGTCCACCCTACACTTAATCTTGTCCAATTAGGGTATTTAACCAATCTTGTGCATCCGATAGGTGTTTTTGTGTCATTGGATGAACATTTAGGTCATTTTCTTCCTCCCTAAACTTAATCTTGTCCAATTAGGGTTTCTAACCAATCTTGTGCATCCAATAGGTATTTTTGTATCATTGGATGAACAATTAGGTCATTTTCGTCCTCCCTAGGCTAATTCTTGTCCAATTAGGGTTTTTAACCAATCTTGTGCATCCAATACGAGTTTTTGTGTCATTGGATGAACATTTAGGTCATTTTCACCCTCCCTACAGTTAATCTTGTCTAATTAGGGTTTTTAACCAATCTTGTGCATCGAATAGGTGTTTTGTGTCATTGGTTGAACATTTAGGTCATTTTCGTCCTCCCTACACTTAATCTTGTCCAATTAGGGTTTTTAACCAATCTTGTGCATCCAATGGCTGTTTTTGTGTCATTGGATGAACAATTAGGTCCTTTTCGTCTTCCCTAGGCTAATTCTTGTCCAATTAGGTTTTTTAACCAATCTTGTGCATCCAATAGGTGTTTTTGTGTCATTGGATGAACATTTAGGTCATTTTCATCCTCCCTAGGCTTATGCTTGTCCAATTAGGGTTTTTAACAAATCTTGTGCATCCAATAGTTGTGTTTGTGTCATTGGATGAACATTTAGGTCATTTTCGTCCTCCCTACACTTAATCTTGTCCAATTAGGGTTTTTAACCAATCTTGTGCATCAAATAGGTGTTTTGTGTCATTGGATGAACATTTAGGTCATTTTCGTCCTCCCTAGGATAATTCTTGTCCAATTAGGGTATTTAACAAATCTTGTGCATCCAATAGGTGTTTTGTGTCATTGCATGAAAACTTAGGTCATTTTCGTCCTCCAGAGGCTAATTCTTATCCAATTAGGGTTTTTAACCAATCTTGTGCATCAAATAGGTGTTTTGTGTCATTGGATGAACATTTAGGTCATTTTCGTCCTCCCTACACTTAATCTTGTCCAATTAGGGTTTTTAACCAATCTTATGCATCCGATAGGTGTTTTTGTGTCATTGGATGAACATTTAGGTCATTTTCGTCCTCCCTAAACTTAATCTTGTCCAATTTGGGTTTCTAACCAATCTTGTGCATCCAATAGGTATTTTTGTATCATTGGATGAACAATTAGGTCATTTTCGTCCTCCCTAGGCTAATTCTTGTTCAATTTGGGTTTTTAACCAATCTTGTCCATCCAATACGAGTTTTTGTGTCATTGGATGAACATTTAGGTCATTTTCACCCTCCCTACAGTTAATCTTGTCCAATTAGGGTTTTTAACCAATCTTGTGCATCAAATAGGTGTTTTGGGTCATTGGATGAATATTTAGGTCATTTTCGTCCTCCCTACACTTAATCTTGTCCAATTAGGGTTTTTAACCAATCTTGTGCATCCGATAGGTGTTTTTGTGTCATTGGATGAACATTTAGGTCATTTTCGTCCTCCCTAAACTTAATCTTGTCCAATTAGGGTTTCTAACCAATCTTGTGCATCCAATAGGTATTTTTGTATCATTGGATGAACAATTAGGTCATTTTCGTCCTCCCTAGGCTAATTCTTGTCCAATTAGGGTTTTTAACCAATCTTGTGCATCCAATAGGTGTTTTGTGTCATTGGATGAACATTTAGGTCATTTTCGTCCTCCCTACAGTTAATCTTGTTCAATTAGGTTTTCTAACCAATCTTGTGCATCCGATAGGTGTTTTTGTGTCATTGGATGAATATTTATGTCATTTTCGTCCTCCCTAAACTTAATCTTATCCAATTACGGTTTTTAACCAATCTTGTGCATCCAATAGGTGTTTTGTGTCATTGGATGAACATTTAGGTCATTTTCGTCCTCCTTAGGCTAATTCTTATCCAATTAGGGTTTTTAACCAATCTTGTGCATCCAATAGGTGTTTTGTCATTGGATGAACATTTAGGTCATTTTCGTCCTCCCTACACTTTATCTTGTCCAATTAGGGTTTCTAACCAATCTTGTGCATCCAACAGGTGTTTTTGTGTCATTGGATGAATAATTAGGTCATTTTCGTCCTCCCTAGGCTAATTCTTGTCCAATTAGGGTTTTTAACCAATCTTGTGCATCCGATAGGTGTTTTTGTGTCATTGGATGAACATTTAGGTCATTTTCGTCCTCCCTACACTTAATCTTGTCCAATTAGGGTTTTTAACCAATCTTGTGCATCCAATAGGTGTTTTGTGTCATTGGATGAACATTTAGGTCATTTTCACCCTCCATACACTTAATCTTGTCCAATTAGGGTTTTTAGCCAATCTTGTGCATCCAATGGCTGTTTTTGTGTCATTGGATGAATATTTAGGCCATTTTCGTCCTCCCTACACATAATCTTGTCCAATTAGGGTTTTGAACCAATCTTGTGCATCCAATAGGTGTTTTGTGTCAATGGATGAACATTTAGGTCATTTTAAGTCCTCCCTACACTTTATCTTGTCCAATTAGGGTTTCTAACCAATCTTGTGCATCCAATTGGGGTTTTAGTGTCATTGGATGAACAATTAGGTCATTTTCGTCCTCCCTAGGATTATTATTGTCCAATTAGGGTTTTTAACAAATCTTGTGCATCCAATAGGTTTTTTTGTATCATTGGATGAACATTTAGGTCATTTTCACCCTCCCTACACTTAATCTTGTCCAATTAGGGTTTTTAACCAATCTTGTGCATCGAATAGGTGTTTTGTGTCATTGGATGAACAATTAGTTCATTTTCGTCCTCCCTAGGCTAATTCTTGTCCAATTAGGGTTTTTAACCAATCTTGTGCATCCAATAGATGTTTTTGTGTCATTGGATGAACATTTAGGTCATTTTCATCCTCCCTAGGCTTATGCTTGTCCAATTAGGGTTTCTAACAAATCTTGTGCATCCAATAGTTGTGATTGTGTCATTGGATGAACATTTAGGTCATTTTCGTCCTCCCTAAACTTAACCTTGTCCATTTCGGGTTTCTAACCAATCTTGTGCATCCAATAGGTGTGTTTGTGTCATTGGATCAACAATTAGGTCATTTTCGTCCTCCCTAGGCTAATTCTTGTCCAATTAGGGTTTTTAACCAATCTTGTGCATTCAATGGGTGTTTTTGTGTTATTGGATGAACAATTAGGTCATTTTTGTTCTCCCTAAGCTAAATCTTGTCCAATTAGGGTTTCCAACCAATCTTGTGCATCCAATTGGGGTTTTTGTGTCATTGGATGAACAATTAGGTCATTTTCGTCCTCCCTAGGATTATTATTGTCCAATTAGGGTTTTTAACAAATCTTGTGCATCCAATAGGTGATTTTGTATCATTGGATGAACATTTAGGTCATTTTCACCCTCCCTACACTTAATCTTGTCCAATTAGGGTTTTTAACCAATCTTGTGTATCCAATTGGTGTGTTTGTGTCATTAGATGAACAATTAGGTCATTTTCGTCCTCCCTAGGATAATTCTTGTCCAATTAGGGTATTTAACAAATCTTGTGCATCCAATAGGTGTTTTGTGTCATTGCATGAAAACTTAGGTCATTTTCGTCCTCCAGAGGCTAATTCTTATCCAATTAGGGTTTTTAACCAATCTTGTGCATCAAATAGGTGTTTTGTGTCATTGGATGAACATTTAGGTCATTTTCGTCCTCCCTACACTTAATCTTGTCCAATTAGGGTTTTTAACCAATCTTATGCATCCGATAGGTGTTTTTGTGTCATTGGATGAACATTTAGGTCATTTTCGTCCTCCCTAAACTTAATCTTGTCCAATTTGGGTTTCTAACCAATCTTGTGCATCCAATAGGTATTTTTGTATCATTGGATGAACAATTAGGTCATTTTCGTCCTCCCTAGGCTAATTCTTGTTCAATTTGGGTTTTTAACCAATCTTGTCCATCCAATACGAGTTTTTGTGTCATTGGATGAACATTTAGGTCATTTTCACCCTCCCTACAGTTAATCTTGTCCAATTAGGGTTTTTAACCAATCTTGTGCATCAAATAGGTGTTTTGGGTCATTGGATGAATATTTAGGTCATTTTCGTCCTCCCTACACTTAATCTTGTCCAATTAGGGTTTTTAACCAATCTTGTGCATCCGATAGGTGTTTTTGTGTCATTGGATGAACATTTAGGTCATTTTCGTCCTCCCTAAACTTAATCTTGTCCAATTAGGGTTTCTAACCAATCTTGTGCATCCAATAGGTATTTTTGTATCATTGGATGAACAATTAGGTCATTTTCGTCCTCCCTAGGCTAATTCTTGTCCAATTAGGGTTTTTAACCAATCTTGTGCATCCAATAGGTGTTTTGTGTCATTGGATGAACATTTACGTATTTTCACCCTCCCTACACTTAATCTTGTCCAATTAGGGTTTTTAACCAATCTTGTGCATCAAATAGGTGTTTTGGGTCACTGGATGAATATTTAGGTCATTTTCGTCCTCCCTACACTTAATCTTGTCCAATTAGGGTTTTTAACCAATCTTGTGCATCCGATAGGTGTTTTTGTGTCATTGGATGAACATTTAGGTCATTTTCGTCCTCCCTAAACTTAATCTTGTCCAATTAGGGTTTCTAACCAATCTTGTGCATCCAATAGGTATTTTTGTATCATTGGATGAACAATTAGGTCATTTTCGTCCTCCCTAGGCTAATTCTTGTCCAATTTGGGTTTTTAACCAATCTTGTGCATCCAATACGAGTTTTTGTGTCATTGGATGAACATTTAGGTCATTTTCACCCTCCCTACAGTTAATCTTGTTTAATTAGGGTTTTTAACCAATCTTGTGCATCGAATAGGTGTTTTGTGTCATTGGATGAACATTTAGGTCATTTTCGTCCTCCCTACACTTAATCTTGTCCAATTAGGGTTTTTAACCAATCTTGTGCATCCAATGGCTGTTTTTGTGTCATTGGATGAACAATTAGGTCCTTTTCGTCTTCCCTAGGCTAATTCTTGTCCAATTAGGTTTTTTAACCAATCTTGTGCATCCAATAGGTGTTTTTGTGTCATTGGATGAACAGTTAGGTCATTTTCATCCTCCCTAGGCTTATGCTTGTCCAATTAGGGTTTCTAACAAATCTTGTGCATCCAATAGTTGTGTTTGTGTCATTGGATGAACATTTAGATCATTTTCGTCCTCCCTACACTTAATCTTGTCCAATTAGGGTTTTTAACCAATCTTGTGCATCAAATAGGTGTTTTGTGTCATTGGATGAACATTTAGGTCATTTTCGTCCTCCCTACACTTAATCTTGTCCAATTAGGGTTTTTAACCAATCTTGTGCATCCAATGGCTGTTTTTGTGTCATTGGATGAACATTTAGGTCATTTTCGTCCTCCCTAAACTTAATCTTGTCCAATTAGGGTTTCTAACCAATCTTGTGCATCCAATAGGTATTTTTGTATCATTGGATGAACAATTAGGTCATTTTCGTCCTCCCTAGGCTAATTCTTGTCCAATTAGGGTTTTTAACCAATCTTGTGCATCCAATACGAGTTTTTGTGTCATTGGATGAACATTTACGTCATTTTCACCCTCCCTACACTTAATCTTGTCCAATTAGGGTTTTTAACCAATCTTGTGCATCAAATAGGTGTTTTGGGTCATTGGATGAATATTTAGGTCATTTTCGTCCACCCTACACTTAATCTTGTCCAATTAGGGTATTTAACCAATCTTGTGCATCCGATAGGTGTTTTTGTGTCATTGGATGAACATTTAGGTCATTTTCTTCCTCCCTAAACTTAATCTTGTCCAATTAGGGTTTCTAACCAATCTTGTGCATCCAATAGGTATTTTTGTATCATTGGATGAACAATTAGGTCATTTTCGTCCTCCCTAGGCTAATTCTTGTCCAATTAGGGTTTTTAACCAATCTTGTGCATCCAATACGAGTTTTTGTGTCATTGGATGAACATTTAGGTCATTTTCACCCTCCCTACAGTTAATCTTGTCTAATTAGGGTTTTTAACCAATCTTGTGCATCGAATAGGTGTTTTGTGTCATTGGATGAACATTTAGGTCATTTTCGTCCTCCCTACACTTAATCTTGTCCAATTAGGGTTTTCAACCAATCTTGTGCATCCGATAGGTGTTTTTGTGTCATTGGATGAACATTTAGGTCATTTTCGTCCTCCCTAAACTTAATCTTGTCCAATTAGGGTTTCTAACCAATCTTGTGCATCCAATAGGTATTTTTGTATCATTGGATGAACAATTAGGTCATTTTCGTCCTCCCTAGGCTAATTCTTCTCCAATTTGGGTTTTTAACCAATCTTGTGCATCCAATATGAGTTTTTGTGTCATTGGATGAACATTTAGGTCATTTTCACCCTCCCTACAGTTAATCTTGTCTAATTAAGGTTTTTAACCAATCTTGTGCATCGAATAGGTGTTTTGTGTCATTGGTTGAACATTTAGGTCATTTTCGTCCTCCCTACACTTAATCTTGTCCAATTAGGGTTTTTAACCAATCTTGTGCATCCAATGGCTGTTTTTGTGTCATTGGATGAACAATTAGGTCCTTTTCGTCTTCCCTAGGCTAATTCTTGTCCAATTAGGTTTTTTAACCAATCTTGTGCATCCAATAGGTGTTTTTGTGTCATTGGATGAACATTTAGGTCATTTTCATCCTCCCTAGGCTTATGCTTGTCCAATTAGGGTTTTTAACAAATCTTGTGCATCCAATAGTTGTGTTTGTGTCATTGGATGAACATTTAGGTCATTTTCGTCCTCCCTACACTTAATCTTGTCCAATTAGGGTTTTTAACCAATCTTGTGCATCCAATAGGTGTTTTGTGTCATTGGATGAACATTTAGGTCATTTTCACCCTCCCTACACTTAATCTTGTCCAATTAGGGTTTTTAACCAATCTTGTGCATCGAATAGGTGTTTTGTGTCATTGGATGAACATTTAGGTCATTTTCGTCCTCCCTACACTTAATCTTGTCCAATTAGGGTTTTTAACCAATCTTGTGCATCCGATAGGTGTTTTTGTGTCATTGGATGAACATTTAGGTCATTTTCGTCCTCCCCAAACTTAATCTTGTCCAATTAGGGTTTCTAACCAATCTTGTGCATCCAATAGGTATTTTTGTATCATTGGATGAACAATTAGGTCATTTTCGTCCTCCCTAGGCTAATTCTTGTCCAATTTGGGTTTTTAACCAATCTTGTGCATCCAATACGAGTTTTTGTGTCATTGGATGAACATTTAGGTCATTTTCACCCTCCCTACAGTTAATCTTGTCTAATTAGGGTTTTTAACCAATCTTGTGCATCGAATAGGTGTTTTGTGTCATTGGATGAACATTTAGGTCATTTTTGTCCTCCCTACACTTAATCTTGTCCAATTAGGGTTTTTAACTAATCTTGTGCATCCAATGGCAGTTTTTGTCTCATTGGATGAACAATTAGGTCCTTTTCGTCTTCCCTAGGCTAATTCTTGTCCAATTAGGTTTTTTAACCAATCTTGTGCATCCAATAGGTGTTTTTGTGTCATTGGATGAACATTTAGGTCATTTTCATCCTCCCTAGGCTTATGCTTGTCCAATTAGGGTTTCTAACAAATCTTGTGCATCCAATAGTTGTGTTCGTGTCATTGGATAAACATTTAGGTCATTTTCGTCCTCCCTACACTTAATCTTGTCCAATTAGGGTTTCTAACCAATCTTGTGCATCCAATAGGTATTTTTGTATCATTGGATGAACAATTAGGTCATTTTCGTCCTCCCTAGGCTAATTCTTGTCCAATTTGGGTTTTTAACCAATCTTGTGCATCCAATACGAGTTTTTGTGTCATTGGATGAACATTTAGGTCATTTTCACCCTCCCTACAGTTAATCTTGTCTAATTAGGGTTTTTAACCAATCTTGTGCATCGAATAGGTGTTTTGTGTCATTGGATGAACATTTAGGTCATTTTCGTCCTCCCTACACTTAATCTTGTCCAATTAGGGTTTTTAACCAATCTTGTGCATCCAATGGCTGTTTTTGTGTCATTAGATGAACAATTAGGTCCTTTTCGTCTTCCCTAGGCTAATTCCTGTCCAATTAGGTTTTTTAACCAATCTTGTGCATCCAATAGGTGTTTTTATGTCATTGGATGAACATTTAGGTCATTTTCTTCCTCCCTAGGCTTATGCTTGTCCAATTAGGGTTTCTAACAAATCTTGTGCATCCAATAGTTGTGTTTGTGTCATTGGATGAACATTTAGGTCATTTTCGTCCTCCCTACACTTAATCTTGTCCAATTAGGGTTTTTAACCAATCTTGTGCATCAAATAGGTGTTTTGTGTCATTGGATGAACATTTAGGTCATTTTCATCCTCCCTACACTTAATCTTGTCCAATTAGGGTTTTCAACCAATCTTGTGCATCCAATAGGTGTTTTTGTGTCATTGGATGAACATTTAGGTCATTTTCATCCTCCCTAGGCTTATGCTTGTCCAATTAGGGTTTTTAACCAATCTTGTGCATCCAATAGGTGTTTTGTGTCATTGGATGAACATTTACGTCATTTTCACCCTCCCTACACTTAATCTTGTCCAATTAGGGTTTTTAACCAATCTTGTGCATCAAATAGGTGTTTTGTGTCATTGGATGAACATTTAGGTCATTTTCGTCCTCCCTACACTTAATCTTGTCCAATTAGGGTTTTTAACAAATCTTGTGCATCCAATAGGTGTTTTGGTGTCATTGGATGAACATTTAGGTCATTTTCATCCTCCCTAGGCTTATGCTTGTCCAATTAGGGTTTCTAACAAATCTTGTGCATCCAATAGTTGTGTTTGTGTCATTGGATGAACATTTAGGTCATTTTCACCCTCCCTACAGTTAATCTTGTCTAATTAGGGTTTTTAACCAATCTTGTGCATCGAATAGGTGTTTTGTGTCATTGGATGAACATTTAGGTCATTTTCGTCCGCCCTACACTTAATCTTGTCCAATTAGGGTTTTTAACCAATCTTGTGCATCCAATGGCTGTTTTTGTGTCATTGGATGAACAATTAGGTCCTTTTCGTCTTCCTAGGCTAATTCTTGTCCAATTAGGTTTTTTAACCAATCTTGTGCATCCAATAGGTGTTTTTGTGTCATTGGATGAACATTTAGGTCATTTTCATCCTCCCTAGGCTTATGCTTGTCCAATTAGGGTTTTTAACCAATCTTGTGCATCCAATAGGTGTTTTGTGTCATTGGATGAACATTTACGTCATTTTCACCCTCCCTACACTTAATCTTGTCCAATTAGGGTTTTTAACCAATCTTGTGCATCAAATAGGTGTTTTGGGTCATTGGATGAATATTTAAGTCATTTTCGTCCTCCCTACACTTAATCTTGTCCAATTAGGGTTTTTAACCAATCTTGTGCATCCGATAGGTGTTTTTGTGTCATTGGATGAACATTTAGGTCATTTTCGTCCTCCCTAAACTTAATCTTGTCCAATTAGGGTTTCTAACCAATCTTGTGCATCCAATAGGTATTTTTGTATCATTGGATGAACAATTAGGTCATTTTCGTCCTCCCTAGGCTAATTCTTGTCCAATTTGGGTTTTTAACCAATCTTGTGCATCCAATACGAGTTTTTGTGTCATTGGATGAACATTTAGGTCATTTTCACCCTCCCTACAGTTAATCTTGTCTAATTAGGGTTTTTAACCAATCTTGTGCATCGAATACGTGTTTTGTGTCATTGGATGAACATTTAGGTCATTTTCGTCCTCCCTACACTTAATCTTGTCCAATTAGGGTTTTTAACCAATCTTGTGCATCCAATGGCTGTTTTTGTGTCATTGGATGAACAATTAGGTCCTTTTCGTCTTCCTAGGCTAATTCTTGTCCAATTAGGTTTTTTAACCAATCTTGTGCATCCAATAGGTGTTTTTGTGTCATTGGATGAACATTTAGGTCATTTTCATCCTCCCTAGGCTTATGCTTGTCCAATTAGGGTTTCTAACAAATCTTGTGCATCCAATAGTTGTGTTCGTGTCATTGGATAAACATTTAGGTCATTTTCGTCCTCCCTACACTTAATCTTGTCCAATTAGGGTTTCTAACCAATCTTGTGCATCCAATAGGTATTTTTGTATCATTGGATGAACAATTAGGTCATTTTCGTCCTCCCTAGGCTAATTCTTGTCCAATTTGGGTTTTTAACCAATCTTGTGCATCCAATACGAGTTTTTGTGTCATTGGATGAACATTTAGGTCATTTTCACCCTCCCTACAGTTAATCTTGTCTAATTAGGGTTTTTAACCAATCTTGTGCATCGAATAGGTGTTTTGTGTCATTGGATGAACATTTAGGTCATTTTCGTCCTCCCTACACTTAATCTTGTCCAATTTGGGTTTTTAACCAATCTTGTGCATCAAATAGGTGTTTTGTGTCATTGGATGAACAATTAGGTCCTTTTCGTCTTCCCTAGGCTAATTCTTGTCCAATTAGGTTTTTTAACCAATCTTGTGCATCCGATAGGTGTTTTTGTGTCATTGGATGAACATTTAGGTCATTTTCATCCTCCTTAGGCTTATGCTTGTCCAATTAGGGTTTCTAACAAATCTTGTGCATCCAATAGTTGTGTTTGTGTCATTGGATGAACATTTAGGTCATTTTCGTCCTCCCTACACTTAATCTTGTCCAATTAGGGTTTTTAACCAATCTTGTGCATCCAATAGGTGTTTTGTGTCATTGGATGAACATTTAGGTCATTTTCACCCTCCATACACTTAATCTTGTCCAATTAGGGTTTTTAGCCAATCTTGTGCATCCAATGGCTGTTTTTGTGTCATTGGATGAATATTTAGGCCATTTTCGTCCTCCCTACACATAATCTTGTCCAATTAGGGTTTTGAACCAATCTTGTGCATCCAATAGGTGTTTTGTGTCAATGGATGAACATTTAGGTCATTTTAAGTCCTCTCTACACTTTATCTTGTCCAATTAGGGTTTCTAACCAATCTTGTGCATCCAATTGGGGTTTTAGTGTCATTGGATGAACAATTAGGTCATTTTCGTCCTCCCTAGGATTATTATTGTCCAATTATGGTTTCTAACCAATCTTGTGCATCCAATAGGTATTTTTGTATCATTGGATGAACAATTAGGTCATTTTCGTCCTCCCTAGGCTAATTCTTGTCCAATTTGGGTTTTTAACCAATCTTGTGCATCCAATACGAGTTTTTGTGTCATTGGATGAACATTTAGGTCATTTTCACCCTCCCTACAGTTAATCTTGTCTAATTAGGGTTTTTAACCAATCTTGTGCATCGAATAGGTGTTTTGTGTCATTGGATGAACATTTAGGTCATTTTTGTCCTCCCTACACTTAATCTTGTCCAATTAGGGTTTTTAACTAATCTTGTGCATCCAATGGCAGTTTTTGTCTCATTGGATGAACAATTAGGTCCTTTTCGTCTTCCCTAGGCTAATTCTTGTCCAATTAGGTTTTTTAACCAATCTTGTGCATCCAATAGGTGTTTTTGTGTCATTGGATGAACATTTAGGTCATTTTCATCCTCCCTAGGCTTATGCTTGTCCAATTAGGGTTTCTAACAAATCTTGTGCATCCAATAGTTGTGTTCGTGTCATTGGATAAACATTTAGGTCATTTTCGTCCTCCCTACACTTAATCTTGTCCAATTAGGGTTTCTAACCAATCTTGTGCATCCAATAGGTATTTTTGTATCATTGGATGAACAATTAGGTCATTTTCGTCCTCCCTAGGCTAATTCTTGTCCAATTTGGGTTTTTAACCAATCTTGTGCATCCAATACGAGTTTTTGTGTCATTGGATGAACATTTAGGTCATTTTCACCCTCCCTACAGTTAATCTTGTCTAATTAGGGTTTTTAACCAATCTTGTGCATCGAATAGGTGTTTTGTGTCATTGGATGAACATTTAGGTCATTTTCGTCCTCCCTACACTTAATCTTGTCCAATTAGGGTTTTCAACCAATCTTGTGCATCCGATAGGTGTTTTTGTGTCATTGGATGAACATTTAGGTCATTTTCGTCCTCCCTAAACTTAATCTTGTCCAATTAGGGTTTCTAACCAATCTTGTGCATCCAATAGGTATTTTTGTATCATTGGATGAACAATTAGGTCATTTTCGTCCTCCCTAGGCTAATTCTTGTCCAATTTGGGTTTTTAACCAATCTTGTGCATCCAATACGTGTTTTTGTGTCATTGGATGAACATTTAGGTCATTTTCACCCTCCCTACAGTTAATCTTGTCTAATTAGGGTTTTTAACCAATCTTGTGCATCGAATAGGTGTTTTGTGTCATTGGATGAACATTTAGGTCATTTTCGTCCTCCCTACACTTAATCTTGTCCAATTAGGGTTTTTAACCAATCTTGTGCATCCAATGGCTGTTTTTGTGTCATTAGATGAACAATTAGGTCCTTTTCGTCTTCCCTAGGCTAATTCCTGTCCAATTAGGTTTTTTAACCAATCTTGTGCATCCAATAGGTGTTTTTATGTCATTGGATGAACATTTAGGTCATTTTCTTCCTCCCTAGGCTTATGCTTGTCCAATTAGGGTTTCTAACAAATCTTGTGCATCCAATAGTTGTGTTTGTGTCATTGGATGAACATTTAGGTCATTTTCGTCCTCCCTACACTTAATCTTGTCCAATTAGGGTTTTTAACCAATCTTGTGCATCAAATAGGTGTTTTGTGTCATTGGATGAACATTTAGGTCATTTTCGTCCTCCCTACACTTAATCTTGTCCAATTAGGGTTTTCAACCAATCTTGTGCATCCAATAGGTGTTTTTGTGTCATTGGATGAACATTTAGGTCATTTTCATCCTCCCTAGGCTTATGCTTGTCCAATTAGGGTTTTTAACCAATCTTGTGCATCCAATAGGTGTTTTGTGTCATTGGATGAACATTTACGTCATTTTCACCCTCCCTACACTTAATCTTGTCCAATTAGGGTTTTTAACCAATCTTGTGCATCCAATTGGGGTTTTAGTGTCATTGGATGAACAATTAGGTCATTTTCGTCCTCCCTAGGATTATTATTGTCCAATTAGGGTTTTTAACAAATCTTGTGCATCCAATAGGTGTTTTTGTATCATTGGATGAACATTTAGGTCATTTTCACCCTCCCTACACTTAATCTTGTCCAATTAGGGTTTTTAACCAATCTTGTGCATCGAATAGGTGTTTTGTGTCATTGGATGAACAATTAGTTCATTTTCGTCCTCCCTAGGCTAATTCTTGTCCAATTAGGGTTTTTAACCAATCTTGTGCATCCAATAGATGTTTTTGTGTCATTGGATGAACATTTAGGTCATTTTCATCCTCCCTAGGCTTATGCTTGTCCAATTAGGGTTTCTAACAAATCTTGTGCATCCAATAGTTGTGATTGTGTCATTAGATGAACAATTAGGTCATTTTCGTCCTCCCTAGGATAATTCTTGTCCAATTAGGGTATTTAACAAATCTTGTGCATCCAATAGGTGTTTTGTGTCATTGCATGAAAACTTAGGTCATTTTCGTCCTCCAGAGGCTAATTCTTATCCAATTAGGGTTTTTAACCAATCTTGTGCATCAAATAGGTGTTTTGTGTCATTGGATGAACATTTAGGTCATTTTCGTCCTCCCTACACTTAATCTTGTCCAATTAGGGTTTTTAACCAATCTTATGCATCCGATAGGTGTTTTTGTGTCATTGGATGAACGTTTAGGTCATTTTCGTCCTCCCTAAACTTAATCTTGTCCAATTAGGGTTTCTAACCAATCTTGTGCATCCAATAGGTATTTTTGTATCATTGGATGAACAATTAGGTCATTTTCGTCCTCCCTAGGCTAATTCTTGTCCAATTTGGGTTTTTAACCAATCTTGTGCATCCAATACGAGTTTTTGTGTCATTGGATGAACATTTAGGTCATTTTCACCCTCCCTACAGTTATTCTTGTCTAATTAGGGTTTTTAACCAATCTTGTGCATCGAATAGGTGTTTTGTGTCATTGGATGAACATTTAGGTCATTTTCGTCCTCCCTACACTTAATCTTGTCCAATTAGGGTTTTTAACCAATCTTGTGCATCCAATGGCTGTTTTTGTGTCATTGGATGAACAATTAGGTCCTTTTCGTCTTCCTAGGCTAATTCTTGTCCAATTAGGTTTTTTAACCAATCTTGTGCATCCAATAGGTGTTTTTGTGTCATTGGATGAACATTTAGGTCATTTTCATCCTCCCTAGGCTTATGCTTGTCCAATTAGGGTTTCTAACAAATCTTGTGCATCCAATAGTTGTGTTCGTGTCATTGGATAAACATTTAGGTCATTTTCGTCCTCCCTACACTTAATCTTGTCCAATTAGGGTTTTTAACCAATCTTGTGCATCAAATAGGTGTTTTGTGTCATTGGATGAACATTTAGGTCATTTTCGTCCTCCCTACACTTAATCTTGTCCAATTAGGGTTTTCAACCAATCTTGTGCATCCGATAGGTGTTTTTGTGTCATTGGATGAACATTTAGGTCATTTTCGTCCTCCCTAAACTTAATCTTGTCCAATTAGGGTTTCTAACCAATCTTGTGCATCCAATAGGTATTTTTGTATCATTGGATGAACAATTAGGTCATTTTCGTCCTCCCTAGGCTAATTCTTCTCCAATTTGGGTTTTTAACCAATCTTGTGCATCCAATATGAGTTTTTGTGTCATTGGATGAACATTTAGGTCATTTTCACCCTCCCTACAGTTAATCTTGTCTAATTAAGGTTTTTAACCAATCTTGTGCATCGAATAGGTGTTTTGTGTCATTGGTTGAACATTTAGGTCATTTTCGTCCTCCCTACACTTAATCTTGTCCAATTAGGGTTTCTAACCAATCTTGTGCATCCAATAGGTATTTTTGTATCATTGGATGAACAATTAGGTCATTTTCGTCCTCCCTAGGCTAATTCTTGTCCAATTAGGGTTTTTAACCAATCTTGTGCATCCGATAGGAGTTTTTGTGTCATTGGATGAACATTTATGTCATTTTCGTCCTCCCTAAACTTAATCTTGTCTAATTAGGGTTTCTAACCAATCTTGTGCATCCAACAGGTATTTTTGTATCATTGGATGAACAATTAGGTCATTTTCGTCCTCCCTAGGCTAATTCTTGTCCAATTAGGGTTTTTAACCAATCTTGTGCATCCAATACCAGTTTTTGTGTCATTGGATGAACATTTAGGTCATTTTCACCCTCCCTACAGTTAATCTTGTCTCATTAGGGTTTTTAACCAATCTTGTGCGTCGAATAGGTGTTTTGTGTCATTGGATGAACATTTAGGTCATTTTCGTCCTCCCTACACTTAATCTTGTCCAATTAGGGTGTTTAACTAATCTTGTGCATCCAATGGCAGTTTTTGTGTCATTGGATGAACAATTAGGTCCTTTTCGTCTTCCCTAGGCTAATTCTTGTCCAATTAGGTTTTTTAACCAATCTTGTGCATCCAATAGGTGTTTTTGTGTCATTGGATGAACATTTAGGTCATTTTAATCCTCCCTAGGCTTATGCTTGTCCAATTAGGGTTTCTTACAAATCTTGTGCATCCAATAGTTGTGTTTGTGTCATTGGATGAACATTTAGGTCATTTTCGTCCTCCCTACACTTAATCTTGACCAATTAGGGTTTTTAACCAATCTTGTGCATCAAATAGGTGTTTTGTGTCATTGGATAAACATTTAGGTTATTTTCGTCCTCCCTACACTTAATCTTGTCCAATTAGGGTTTTCAACCAATCTTGTGCATCCGATAGGTGTTTTTGTGTTATTGGATGAACATTTAGGTCATTTTCGTCCTCCCTAAACATAATCTTGTCCAATTAGGGTTTCTAACCAATCTTGTGCATCCAATAGGTATTTTTGTATCATTGGATGAACAATTAGGTCATTTTCGTCCTCCCTAGGCTAATTCTTGTCCAATTAGGGTTTTTAACCAATCTTGTGCATCCAATACGAGTTTTTGTGTCATTGGATGAACATTTACGTCATTTTCACCCTCCCTACACTTAATCTTGTCCAATTAGGGTTTTTAACCAATCTTGTGCATCAAATAGGTGTTTTGGGTCATTGGATGAATATTTAGGTCATTTTCGTCCACCCTACACTTAATCTTGTCCAATTAGGGTTTTTAACCAATCTTGTGCATCCGATAGGTGTTTTTGTGTCATTGGATGAACATTTAGGTCATTTTCATCCTCCCTAGGCTTATGCTTGTCCAATTAGGGTTTCTTACAAATCTTGTGCATCCAATAGTTGTGTTTGTGTCATTGGATGAACATTTAGGTCATTTTCGTCCTCCCTACACTTAATCTTGTCCAATTAGGGTTTTTAACCAATCTTGTGCATCAAATAGGTGTTTTGTGTCATTGGATGAACATTTAGGTCATTTTCGTCCTCCCTAGGATAATTCTTGTCCAATTAGGGTATTTAACAAATCTTGTGCATCCAATAGGTGTTTTGTGTCATTGCATGAAAGCTTAGGTCATTTTCGTCCTCCAGAGGCTAATTCTTATCCAATTAGGGTTTTTAATCAATCTTGTGCATCAAATAGGTGTTTTGTGTCATTGGATGAACATTTAGGTCATTTTCGTCCTCCCTACACTTAATCTTGTCCAATTAGGGTTTTTAACCAATCTTATGCATTCGATAGGTGTTTTTGTGTCATTGGATGAACATTTAGGTCATTTTCGTCCTCCCTAAACTTAATCTTGTCCAATTAGGGTTTCTAACCAATCTTGTGCATCCAATAGGTATTTTTGTATCATTGGATGAACAATTAGGTCATTTTCGTCCTCCCTAGGCTAATTCTTGTCCAATTTGGGTTTTTAACCAATCTTGTGCATCCAATACGTGTTTTTGTGTCATTGGATGAACATTTAGGTCATTTTCACCCTCCCTACAGTTAATCTTGTCTAATTAGGGTTTTTAACCAATCTTGTGCATCGAATAGGTGTTTTGTGTCATTGGATGAACATTTAGGTCATTTTCGTCCTCCCTACACTTAATCTTGTCCAATTAGGGTTTTTAACCAATCTTGTGCATCCAATGGCTGTTTTTGTGTCATTAGATGAACAATTAGGTCCTTTTCGTCTTCCCTAGGCTAATTCCTGTCCAATTAGGTTTTTTAACCAATCTTGTGCATCCAATAGGTGTTTTTATGTCATTGGATGAACATTTAGGTCATTTTCTTCCTCCCTAGGCTTATGCTTGTCCAATTAGGGTTTCTAACAAATCTTGTGCATCCAATAGTTGTGTTTGTGTCATTGGATGAACATTTAGGTCATTTTCGTCCTCCCTACACTTAATCTTGTCCAATTAGGGTTTTTAACCAATCTTGTGCATCAAATAGGTGTTTTGTGTCATTGGATGAACATTTAGGTCATTTTCATCCTCCCTACACTTAATCTTGTCCAATTAGGGTTTTCAACCAATCTTGTGCATCCAATAGGTGTTTTTGTGTCATTGGATGAACATTTAGGTCATTTTCATCCTCCCTAGGCTTATGCTTGTCCAATTAGGGTTTTTAACCAATCTTGTGCATCCAATAGGTGTTTTGTGTCATTGGATGAACATTTACGTCATTTTCACCCTCCCTACACTTAATCTTGTCCAATTAGGGTTTTTAACCAATCTTGTGCATCAAATAGGTGTTTTGGGTCATTGGATGAATATTTAGGTCATTTTCGTCCTCCCTACACTTAATTTTGTCCAATTAGGGTTTTTAACCAATCTTGTGCATCCGATAGGTGTTTTTGTGTCATTGGATGAACATTTAGGTCATTTTCGTCCTCCCTAAACTTAATCTTGTCCAATTAGGGTTTCTAACCAATCTTGTGCATCCAATAGGTATTTTTGTATCATTGGATGAACAATTAGGTCATTTTCGTCCTCCCTAGGCTAATTCTTGTCCAATTAGGGTTTTTAACCAATCTTGTGCATCCAATACGAGTTTTTGTGTCATTGGATGAACATTTAGGTCATTTTCACCCTCCCTACAGTTAATCTTGTCTAATTAGGGTTTTTAACCAATCTTGTGCATCGAATAGGTGTTTTGTGTCATTGGATGAACATTTAGGTCATTTTCGTCCTCCCTACACTTAATCTTGTCCAATTAGGGTTTTCAACCAATCTTGTGCATCCGATAGGTGTTTTTGTGTCATTGGATGAACATTTAGGTCATTTTCGTCCTCCCTAAACTTAATCTTGTCCAATTAGGGTTTCTAACCAATCTTGTGCATCCAATAGGTATTTTTGTGTCATTGGATGAACAATTAGGTCATTTTCGTCCTCCCTAGGCTAATTCTTGTCCAATTAGGGTTTTTAACCAATCTTGTGCATCCAATAGGTGTTTTGTGTCATTGGATGAACATTTAGGTCATTTTCGTCCTCCCTACACTTAATCTTGTTCAATTAGGGTTTCTAACCAATCTTGTGCATCCGATAGGTGTTTTAGTGTCATTGGATGAACATTTAGGTCATTTTCGTCCTCCCTACACTTAATCTTGTCCAATTAGGGTTTTTAACCAATCTTGTTCATTCAATAGGTGTGTTGTGTCATTGGATGAATATTTATGTCATTTTCGCTCTCCCTAAACTTAATCTTATCCAATTACGGTTTTTAACCAATCTTGTGCATCCAATAGGTGTTTTGTGTCATTGGATGAACATTTAGGTCATTTTCGTCCTCCCTAAACTTAATCTTGTCCAATTAGGGTTTCTAACCAATCTTGTGCATCCAATAGGTGTTTTATTTCATTGGATGAACATTTAGGTCATTTTCGTCCTTCCAAAACTTAATCTTGTCCAATTAGGGTTTTTAAGCAATCTTGTGCATCCAATAGGTGTTTTGTGTCATTGGATGAACATTTAGGACATTTTCGTCCTCCCTACACTTAATCTTGTTCAATTAGGGTTTCTCACCAATCTTGTGCATCCGACAGGTGTTTTTGTGTCATTGGATGAACAATTAGGTCATTTTCGTCCTCCCTAGGCTAATTCTTGTCCAATTAGGGTTTTTAACCTATCTTGTGCATCCAATAGGTGTTTTGTGTCATTGGATGAACACTTAGGTCATTTTCGTCCTCCCTACACTTTATCTTGTCCAATTAGGGTTTCTGACCAATCTTGTGCATCCAATTGGTGTTTTTGTGTCATTGGATGAACAATTAGGTCATTTTCGTCCTCCCTATGATAATTCTTGTCCAATTAGGGTTTTTAACCAATCTTGTGCATCCAATAGGTGTTTTGTGTCATTGGATGAACACTTAGGTCATTTTCGTCCTCCCTACACTTAATCTTGTCCAATTAGGGTTTTTAACCAATCTTGTTCATTCAATAGGTGTGTTGTGTCATTGGATGAATATTTAGGTCATTTTCGTCCTCCCTAAACTTAATCTTGTTCAATTAGGGTTTCTAACTAATCTTGTGCATCCAATAGTTGTGTTTGTGTCATTGGATGAACATTTAGGTCATTTTCGTCCTCCCTACACTTAATCTTGTCCAATTAGGGTTTTTAACCAATCTTGTGCATCCAATAGGTGTTTTGTGTCATTGGATGAACATTTAGGTCATTTTCACCCTCCATACACTTAATCTTGTCCAATTAGGGTTTTTAGCCAATCTTGTGCATCCAATGGCTGTTTTTGTGTCATTGGATGAACAATTAGGTCCTTTTCGTCTTCCCTAGGCTAATTCTTGTCCAATTAGGTTTTTTAACCAATCTTGTGCATCCAATAGGTGTTTTTGTGTCATTGGATGAACATTTAGGTCATTTTCATCCTCCTTAGGCTTATGCTTGTCCAATTAGGGTTTCTAACAAATCTTGTGCATCCAATAGTTGTGTTTGTGTCATTGGATGAACATTTAGGTCATTTTCGTCCTCCCTACACTTAATCTTGTCCAATTAGGGTTTTTAACCAATCTTGTGCATCGAATAGGTGTTTTGTGTCATTGGATGAACATTTAGGTCATTTTCGTCCTCCCTACACTTAATCTTGTCCAATTAGGGTTTTTAACTAATCTTGTGCATCCAATGGCAGTTTTTGTGTCATTGGATGAACAATTAGGTCCTTTTCGTCTTCCCTAGGCTAATTCTTGTCCAATTAGGTTTTTTAACCAATCTTGTGCATCCAATAGGTGTTTTTGTGTCATTGGATGAACATTTAGGTCATTTTCATCCTCCCTAGGCTTATGCTTGTCCAATTAGGGTTTCTAACAAATCTTGTGCATCCAATAGTTGTGTTCGTGTCATTGGATAAACATTTAGGTCATTTTCGTCCTCCCTACACTTAATCTTGTCCAATTAGGGTTTTTAACCAATCTTGTGCATCAAATAGGTGTTTTGTGTCATTGGATGAACATTTAGGTCATTTTCGTCCTCCCTACACTTAATCTTGTCCAATTAGGGTTTTCAACCAATCTTGTGCATCCGATAGGTGTTTTTGTGTCATTGGATGAACATTTAGGTCATTTTCGTCCTCCCTAAACTTAATCTTGTCCAATTAGGGTTTCTAACCAATCTTGTGCATCCAATAGGTATTTTTGTATCATTGGATGAACATTTAGGTCATTTTCGTCCTCCCTAGACTAATTCTTGTCCAATTTGGGTTTTTAACCAATCTTGTGCATCCAATACGAGTTTTTGTGTCATTGGATGTACATTTAGGTCATTTTCACCCTCCCTACAGTTAATCTTGTCTAATTAGGGTTTTTAACCAATCTTGTGCATCGAATAGGTGTTTTGTGTCATTGGATGAACATTTACGTCATTTCACCCTCCCTACACTTAATCTTGTCCAATTAGGGTTTTTAACCAATCTTGTGCATCAAATAGGTGTTTTGGGTCATTGGATGAATATTTAGGTCATTTTCGTCCACCCTACACTTAATCTTGTCCAATTAGGGTTTTTAACCAATCTTGTGCATCCGATAGGTGTTTTTGTGTCATTGGATGAACATTTAGGTCATTTTCGTCCTCCCTAAACTTAATCTTGTCCAATTAGGGTTCTAACCAATCTTGTGCATCCAATAGGTATTTTTGTATCATTGGATGAACAATTAGGTCATTTTCGTCCTCCCTAGGCTAATTCTTGTCCAATTAGGGTTTTTAACCAATCTTGTGCATCCAATACGAGTTTTTGTGTCATTGGATGAACATTTAGGTCATTTTCACCCTCCCTACAGTTAATCTTGTCTAATTAGGGTTTTTAACCAATCTTGTGCATCGAATAGGTGTTTTGTGTCATTGGATGAACATTTAGGTCATTTTCGTCCTCCCTACACTTAATCTTGTCCAATTAGGGTTTTTAACTAATCTTGTGCATCCAATGGCAGTTTTTATGTCATTGGATGAACAATTAGGTCCTTTTCGTCTTCCCTAGGCTAATTCTTGTCCAATTAGGTTTTTTAACCAATCTTGGGCATCCAATAGGTGTTTTTGTTTCATTGGATGAACATTTAGGTCATTTTCATCCTCCCTAGGCTTATGCTTGTCCAATTAGGGTTTCTAACAAATCTTGTGCATCCAATAGTTGTGTTTGTGTCATTGGATGAACATTTAGGTCATTTTCGTCCTCCCTACACTTAATCTTGTCCAATTAGGGTTTTTAACCAATCTTGTGTATCAAATAGGTGTTTTGTGTCATTGGATGAACATTTAGGTCATTTTCGTCCTCCCTACACTTAATCTTGTCCAATTAGGGTTTTCAACCAATCTTGTGCATCCGATAGGTGTTTTTGTGTCATTGGATGAACATTTAGGTCATTTTCGTCCTCCCTAAACTTAATCTTGTCCAATTAGGGTTTCTAACCAATCTTGTGCATCCAATAGGTATTTTTGTATCATTGGATGAACAATTAGGTCATTTTCGTCCTCCCTAGGCTAATTCTTGTCCAATTAGGGTTTTTAACCAATCTTGTGCATCCAATACGAGTTTTTGTGTCATTGGATGAACATTTACGTCATTTTCACCCTCCCTACACTTAATCTTGTCCAATTAGGGTTTTTAACCAATCTTGTGCATCAAATAGGTGTTTTGGGTCATTGGATGAATATTTAGGTCATTTTCGTCCACCCTACACTTAATCTTGTCCAATTAGGGTATTTAACCAATCTTGTGCATCCGATAGGTGTTTTTGTGTCATTGGATGAACATTTAGGTCATTTTCTTCCTCCCTAAACTTAATCTTGTCCAATTAGGGTTTCTAACCAATCTTGTGCATCCAATAGGTATTTTTGTATCATTGGATGAACAATTAGGTCATTTTCGTCCTCCCTAGGCTAATTCTTGTCCAATTAGGGTTTTTAACCAATCTTGTGCATCCAATACGAGTTTTTGTGTCATTGGATGAACATTTAGGTCATTTTCACCCTCCCTACAGTTAATCTTGTCTAATTAAGGTTTTTAACCAATCTTGTGCATCGAATAGGTGTTTTGTGTCATTGGTTGAACATTTAGGTCATTTTCGTCCTCCCTACACTTAATCTTGTCCAATTAGGGTTTTTAACCAATCTTGTGCATCCAATGGCTGTTTTTGTGTCATTGGATGAACAATTAGGTCCTTTTCGTCTTCCCTAGGCTAATTCTTGTCCAATTAGGTTTTTTAACCAATCTTGTGCATCCAATAGGTATTTTTGTATCATTGGATGAACAATTAGGTCATTTTCGTCCTCCCTAGGCTAATTCTTGTCCAATTTGGGTTTTTAACCAATCTTGTGCATCCAATACGAGTTTTTGTGTCATTGGATGAACATTTAGGTCATTTTCACCCTCCCTACAGTTAATCTTGTCTAATTAGGGTTTTTAACCAATCTTGTGCATCGAATACGTGTTTTGTGTCATTGGATGAACATTTAGGTCATTTTCGTCCTCCCTACACTTAATCTTGTCCAATTAGGGTTTTTAACCAATCTTATGCATTCGATAGGTGTTTTTGTGTCATTGGATGAACATTTAGGTCATTTTCGTCCTCCCTAAACTTAATCTTGTCCAATTAGGGTTTCTAACCAATCTTGTGCATCCAATAGGTATTTTTGTATCATTGGATGAACAATTAGGTCATTTTCGTCCTCCCTAGACTAATTCTTGTCCAATTTGGGTTTTTAACCAATCTTGTGCATCCAATACGAGTTTTTGTGTCATTGGATGAACATTTAGGTCATTTTCACCCTCCCTACAGTTAATCTTGTCTAATTAAGGTTTTTAACCAATCTTGTGCATCGAATAGGTGTTTTGTGTCATTGGTTGAACATTTAGGTCATTTTCGTCCTCCCTACACTTAATCTTGTCCAATTAGGGTTTTTAACCAATCTTGTGCATCCGATAGGTGTTTTTGTGTCATTGGATGAACATTTAGGTCATTTTCGTCCTCCCTAAACTTAATCTTGTCCAATTAGGGTTTCTAACCAATCTTGTGCATCCAATAGGTATTTTTGTATCATTGGATGAACAATTAGGTCATTTTCGTCCTCCCTAGGCTAATTCTTGTTCAATTTGGGTTTTTAACCAATCTTGTCCATCCAATACGAGTTTTTGTGTCATTGGATGAACATTTAGGTCATTTTCACCCTCCCTACAGTTAATCTTGTCCAATTAGGGTTTTTAACCAATCTTGTGCATCAAATAGGTGTTTTGGGTCATTGGATGAATATTTAGGTCATTTTCGTCCTCCCTACACTTAATCTTGTCCAATTAGGGTTTTTAACCAATCTTGTGCATCCGATAGGTGTTTTTGTGTCATTGGATGAACATTTAGGTCATTTTCGTCCTCCCTAAACTTAATCTTGTCCAATTAGGGTTTCTAACCAATCTTGTGCATCCAATAGGTATTTTTGTATCATTGGATGAACAATTAGGTCATTTTCGTCCTCCCTAGGCTAATTCTTGTCCAATTAGGGTTTTTAACCAATCTTGTGCATCCAATAGGTGTTTTGTGTCATTGGATGAACATTTAGGTCATTTTCGTCCTCCCTACACTTAATCTTGTCCAATTAGGGTTTTTTACCAATCTTGTGCATCCAATGGCTGTTTTTGTGTCATTGGATGAACAATTAGGTCATTTTCGTCCTCCTTAGGCTAATTCATGTCCAATTAGGTTTTTTAACAAAACTTGTGCATCCAACAGGTGTTTTTGTGTCATTGGATAAACATTTAGGTCATTTTCATCCTCCCTAGGCTTATGCTTGTCCAATTAGGGTTTCTAACAAATCTTGTGCATCCAATAGTTGTGTTTGTGTCATTGGATGAACATTTAGGTCATTTTCACCCTCCCTACAGTTAATCTTGTCTAATTAGGGTTTTTAACCAATCTTGTGCATCGAATAGGTGTTTTGTGTCATTGGATGAACATTTAGGTCATTTTCGTCCTCCCTACACTTAATCTTGTCTAATTAGGGTTTTTAACCAATCTTGTGCATCGAATAGGTGTTTTGTGTCATTGGATGAACATTTAGGTCATTTTCGTCCTCCCTACACTTAATCTTGTCCAATTAGGGTTTTTAACCAATCTTGTGCATCCAATGGCTGTTTTTGTGTCATTGGATGAACAATTAGGTCCTTTTCGTCTTCCCTAGGCTAATTCTTGTCCAATTATATTTTTTAACCAATCTTGTGCATCCAATAGGTGTTTTTGTGTCATTGGATGTACATTTAGGTCATTTTCATCCTCCCTAGGCTTATGCTTGTCCAATTAGGGTTTCTAACAAATCTTGTGCATCCAATAGTTGTGTTTGTGTCATTGGATGAACATTTAGGTCATTTTCGTGCTCCCTACACTTAATCTTGTCCAATTAGGGTTTTTAACCAATCTTGTGCATCAAATAGGTGTTTTGTGTCATTGGATGAACATTTAGGTCATTTTCGTCCTCCCTACACTTAATCTTGTCCAATTAGGGTTTTTAACCAATCTTGTGCATCCGATAGGTGTTTTTGTGTCATTGGATGAACATTTAGGTCATTTTCGTCCTCCCCAAACTTAATCTTGTCCAATTAGGGTTTCTAACCAATCTTGTGCATCCAATAGGTATTTTTGTATCATTGGATGAACAATTAGGTCATTTTCGTCCTCCCTAGGCTAATTCTTGTCCAATTTGGGTTTTTAACCAATCTTGTGCATCCAATACGAGTTTTTTGTCATTGGTTGAACATTTAGGTCATTTTCACCCTCCGTATAGTTAATGTTGTCTAATTCGGGTTTTTAACCAATCTTGTGCATCGAATAGGTGTTTTGTGTCATTGGATGAACATTTAGGTCATTTTCGTCCTCCCTACACTTAATCTTGTCCAATTAGGGTTTTTAACCAATCTTGTGCATCCGATAGGTGTTTTTGTGTCATTGGATGAACATTTAGGTCATTTTCGTCCTCCCCAAACTTAATCTTGTCCAATTAGGGTTTCTAACCAATCTTGTGCATCCAATAGGTATTTTTGTATCATTGGATGAACAATTAGGTCATTTTCGTCCTCCCTAGGCTAATTCTTGTCCAATTTGGGTTTTTAACCAATCTTGTGCATCCAATACGAGTTTTTGTGTCATTGGATGAACATTTAGGTCATTTTCACCCTCCCTACAGTTAATCTTGTCTAATTAGGGTTTTTAACCAATCTTGTGCATCAAATAGGTGTTTTGTGTCATTGGATGAATATTTAGGTCATTTTCGTCCTCCCTACACTTAATCTTGTCCAATTAGGGTTTTTAACCAATCTTGTGCATCCGATAGGTGTTTTTGTGTCATTGGATGAACATTTAGGTCATTTTCGTCCTCCCTAAACTTAATCTTGTCCAATTAGGGTTTCTAACCAATCTTGTGCATCCAATAGGTATTTTTGTATCATTGGATGAACAATTAGGTCATTTTCGTCCTCCCTAGGCTAATTCTTGTCCAATTAGGGTTTTTAACCAATCTTTTGCATCCAATACGAGTTTTTGTGTCATTGGATGAACATTTAGGTCATTTTCACCCTCCCTACAGTTAATCTTGTCTAATTAGGGTTTTTAACCAATCTTGTGCATCGAATAGGTGTTTTGTGTCATTGGATGAACATTTAGGTCATTTTCGTCCTCCCTACACTTAATCTTGTCCAATTAGGGTTTTTAACTAATCTTGTGCATCCAATGGCAGTTTTTGTGTCATTGGATGAACAATTAGGTCCTTTTCGTCTTCCCTAGGCTAATTCTTGTCCAATTAGGTTTTTTAACCAATCTTGTGCATCCAATAGGTGTTTTTGTGTCATTGGATGAACATTTAGGTCATTTTCATCCTCCCTAGGCTTATGCTTGTCCAATTAGGGTTTCTAACAAATCTTGTGCATCCAATAGTTGTGTTTGTGTCATTGGATGAACATTTAGGTCATTTTCGTCCTCCCTACACTTAATCTTGTCCAATTAGGGTTTTTAACCAATCTTGTGCATCAAATAGGTGTTTTATGTCATTGGATGAACATTTAGGTCATTTTCGTCCTCCCTACACTTAATCTTGTCCAATTAGGGTTTTCAACCAATCTTGTGCATCCGATAGGTGTTTTTGTGTCATTGGATGAACATTTAGGTCATTTTCGTCCTCCCTACACTTAATCTTGTCCAATTAGGGTTTCTAACCAATCTTGTGCATCCAATAGGTATTTTTGTATCATTGGATGAACAATTAGGTCATTTTCGTCCTCCCTAGGCTAATTCTTGTCCAATTAGGGTTTTTAACCAATCTTGTGCATCCAATACGAGTTTTTGTGTCATTGGATGAACATTTAGGTCATTTTCACCCTCCCTACAGTTAATCTT
>JBBPBS010001023.1:355867-392628 GCA_037974835.1 Cicer judaicum
TTTTTAACCAATCTTGTGCATCCAATAGATGTTTTTGTGTCATTGGATGAACATTTAGGTCATTTTCATCCTCCCTAGGCTTATGCTTGTCCAATTAGGGTTTCTAACAAATCTTGTGCATCCAATAGTTGTGATTGTGTCATTGGATGAACATTTAGGTCATTTTCGTCCTCCCTAAACTTAACCTTGTCCATTTAGGGTTTCTAACCAATCTTGTGCATCCAATAGGTGTGTTTGTGTCATTGGATCAACAATTAGGTCATTTTCGTCCTCCCTAGGCTAATTCTTGTCCCATTAGGGTTTTTAACCAATCTTGTGCATTCAATGGGTGTTTTTGTGTTATTGGATGAACAATTAGGTCATTTTTGTTCTCCCTAAGCTAAATCTTGTCCAATTAGGGTTTCTAACCAATCTTGTGCATCCAATTGGGGTTTTTGTGTCATTGGATGAACAATTAGGTCATTTTCGTCCTCCCTAGGATTATTATTGTCCAATTAGGGTTTTTAACAAATCTTGTGCATCCAATAGGTGATTTTGTATCATTGGATGAACATTTAGGTCATTTTCACCCTCCCTACACTTAATCTTGTCCAATTAGGGTTTTTAACCAATCTTGTGCATCCAATTGGTGTTTTTGTGTCATTAGATGAAGAATTAGGTCATTTTCGTCCTCCCTAGGATAATTCTTGTCCAATTAGGGTATTTAACAAATCTTGTGCATCCAATAGGTGTTTTGTGTCATTGCATGAAAGCTTAGGTCATTTTCGTCCTCCAGAGGCTAATTCTTATCCAATTAGGGTTTTTAATCAATCTTGTGCATCAAATAGGTGTTTTGTGTCATTGGATGAACATTTAGGTCATTTTCGTCCTCCCTACACTTAATCTTGTCCAATTAGGGTTTTTAACCAATCTTATGCATTCGATAGGTGTTTTTGTGTCATTGGATGAACATTTAGGTCATTTTCGTCCTCCCTAAACTTAATCTTGTCCAATTAGGGTTTCTAACCAATCTTATGCATCCAATAGGTATTTTTGTATCATTGGATGAACAATTAGGTCATTTTCGTCCTCCCTAGGCAAATTCTTGTCCAATTTGGGTTTTTAACCAATCTTGTGCATCCAATACGAGTTTTTGTGTCATTGGATGAACATTTAGGTCATTTTCACCCTCCCTACAGTTAATCTTGTCTAATTAGGGTTTTTAACCAATCTTGTGCATCGAATAGGTGTTTTGTGTCATTGGATGAACATTTAGGTCATTTTCGTCCTCCCTACACTTAATCTTGTCCAATTAGGGTTTTTAACCAATCTTATGCATTCGATAGGTGTTTTTGTGTCATTGGATGAACATTTAGGTCATTTTCGTCCTCCCTAAACTTAATCTTGTCCAATTAGGGTTTCTAACCAATCTTGTGCATCCAATAGGTATTTTTGTATCATTGGATGAACAATTAGGTCATTTTCGTCCTCCCTAGGCTAATTCTTGTCCAATTTGGGTTTTTAACCAATCTTGTGCATCCAATACGAGTTTTTGTGTCATTGGATGAACATTTAGGTCATTTTCGTCCTCCCTACACTTAATCTTGTCCAATTAGGGTTTTTAACCAATCTTGTGCATCCAATAGGTGTTTTGTGTCATTGGATGAATATTTAGGTCATTTTCACCCTCCATACACTTAATCTTGTCCAATTAGGGTTTCTAACCAATCTTGTGCATCCAATAGGTGTTTTTGTGTCATTGGATGAACATTTAGGTCATTTTCATCCTCCCTAGGCTTATGCTTGTTCAATTAGGGTTTCTAACAAATCTTGTGCATCCAATAGTTGTGTTTGTGTCATTGGATGAACATTTAGGTCATTTTCGTCCTCCCAACACTTAATCTTGTCCAATTAGGGTTTTTAACCAATCTTGTGCATCAAATAGGTGTTTTGTGTCATTGGATGAACATTTAGGTCATTTTCTTCCTCCCTACACTTAATCTTGTCCAATTAGGGTTTTTAACCAATCTTGTGCATCCGATAGGTGTTTTTGTGTCATTGGATGAACATTTAGGTCATTTTCGTCCTCCCTAAACTTAATCTTGTCCAATTAGGGTTTCTAACCAATCTTGTGCATCCAATAGGTATTTTTGTATCATTGGATGAACAATTAGGTCATTTTCGTCCTCCCTAGGCTAATTCTTGTCCAATTTGGGTTTTTAACCAATCTTGTGCATCCAATACGAGTTTTTGTGTCATTGGATGAACATTTAGGTCATTTTCACCCTCCCTACAGTTAATCTTGTCTAATTAGGGTTTTTAACCAATCTTGTGCATCGAATAGGTGTTTTGTGTCATTGGATGAACATTTAGGTCATTTTTGTCCTCCCTACACTTAATCTTGTCCAATTAGGGTTTTTAACTAATCTTGTGCATCCAATGGCAGTTTTTGTCTCATTGGATGAACAATTAGGTCCTTTTCGTCTTCCCTAGGCTAATTCTTGTCCAATTAGGTTTTTTAACCAATCTTGTGCATCCAATAGGTGTTTTTGTGTCATTGGATGAACATTTAGGTCATTTTCATCCTCCCTAGGCTTATGCTTGTCCAATTAGGGTTTCTAACAAATCTTGTGCATCCAATAGTTGTGTTCGTGTCATTGGATAAACATTTAGGTCATTTTCGTCCTCCCTACACTTAATCTTGTCCAATTAGGGTTTCTAACCAATCTTGTGCATCCAATAGGTATTTTTGTATCATTGGATGAACAATTAGGTCATTTTCGTCCTCCCTAGGCTAATTCTTGTCCAATTTGGGTTTTTAACCAATCTTGTGCATCCAATACGAGTTTTTGTGTCATTGGATGAACATTTAGGTCATTTTCACCCTCCCTACAGTTAATCTTGTCTAATTAGGGTTTTTAACCAATCTTGTGCATCGAATAGGTGTTTTGTGTCATTGGATGAACATTTAGGTCATTTTCGTCCTCCCTACACTTAATCTTGTCCAATTAGGGTTTTCAACCAATCTTGTGCATCCGATAGGTGTTTTTGTGTCATTGGATGAACATTTAGGTCATTTTCGTCCTCCCTAAACTTAATCTTGTCCAATTAGGGTTTCTAACCAATCTTGTGCATCCAATAGGTATTTTTGTATCATTGGATGAACAATTAGGTCATTTTCGTCCTCCCTAGGCTAATTCTTCTCCAATTTGGGTTTTTAACCAATCTTGTGCATCCAATATGAGTTTTTGTGTCATTGGATGAACATTTAGGTCATTTTCACCCTCCCTACAGTTAATCTTGTCTAATTAAGGTTTTTAACCAATCTTGTGCATCGAATAGGTGTTTTGTGTCATTGGTTGAACATTTAGGTCATTTTCGTCCTCCCTACACTTAATCTTGTCCAATTAGGGTTTTTAACCAATCTTGTGCATCCAATGGCTGTTTTTGTGTCATTGGATGAACAATTAGGTCCTTTTCGTCTTCCCTAGGCTAATTCTTGTCCAATTAGGTTTTTTAACCAATCTTGTGCATCCAATAGGTATTTTTGTATCATTGGATGAACAATTAGGTCATTTTCGTCCTCCCTAGGCTAATTCTTGTCCAATTTGGGTTTTTAACCAATCTTGTGCATCCAATACGAGTTTTTGTGTCATTGGATGAACATTTAGGTCATTTTCTCCCTCCCTACAGTTAATCTTGTCTAATTAGGGTTTTTAACCAATCTTGTGCATCGAATAGGTGTTTTGTGTCATTGGATGAACATTTAGGTCATTTTCGTCCTCCCTACACTTAATCTTGTCCAATTAGGGTTTTTAACCAATCTTGTGCATCCGATAGGTGTTTTTGTGTCATTGGATGAACATTTAGGTCATTTTCGTCCTCCCTAAACTTAATCTTGTCCAATTAGGGTTACTAACCAATCTTGTGCATCCAATAGGTATTTTTGTATCATTGGATGAACAATTAGGTCATTTTCGTCCTCCCTAGGCTAATTCTTGTCCAATTTGGGTTTTTAACCAATCTTGTGCATCCAATACGAGTTTTTGTGTCATTGGATGAACATTTAGGTCATTTTCACCCTCCCTACAGTTAATCTTGTCTAATTAGGGTTTTTAACCAATCTTGTGCATCGAATACGTGTTTTGTGTCATTGGATGAACATTTAGGTCATTTTCGTCCTCCCTACACTTAATCTTGTCCAATTAGGGTTTTTAACCAATCTTGTGCATCCAATGGCTGTTTTTGTGTCATTGGATGAACAATTAGGTCCTTTTCGTCTTCCCTAGGCTAATTCTTGTCCAATTAGGTTTTTTAACCAATCTTGTGCATCCAATAGGTGTTTTTGTGTCATTGGATGAACATTTAGGTCATTTTCGTCCTCCCTAAACTTAATCTTGTCCAATTAGGGTTTCTAACCAATCTTGTGCATCCAATAGTTGTGTTTGTATCATTGGATTAACAATTAGGTCATTTTCGTCCTCCCTAAACTTAATCTTGTCCAATTAGGGTTTCTAACCAATCTTGTGCATCCAATAGGTATTTTGTGTCATTGGATGAACATTTAGGTCATTTTCGTCCTCCCTAAACTTAATCTTGTCCAATTAGGGTTTCTAACCAATCTTGTGCATCCAATAGGTATTTTTGTATCATTGGATGAACATTTAGGTCAATTTCGTCCTCCCTACACTTAATCTTGTCCAATTAGGGTTTTTAACCAATCTTGTGCATCCGATAGGTGTTTTGTGTCTCATTGGATGAACATTTAGGTCATTTTCGTCCTCCCTAAACTTAATCTTGTCCAATTAGGGTTTTCAACCAATCTTGTGCATCCAATAGGTATTTTGTGTCATTGGATGAACAATTAGGTCATTTTCGTCCTCCCTAGGTTAATTCTTATCCAATTAGGGTTTTTAACCAATCTTGTGCATCCAATAGGTGTTTTGTGTCATTGGATGAACATTTAGGTCATTTTCGTCCTCCCTACACTTAATCTTGTCCAATTAGGGTTTTTAACCAATCTTGTGCATCCAATGGCTGTTTTTGTGTCATTGGATGAACAATTAGGTCCTTTTCGTCTTCCCTAGGCTAATTCTTGTCCAATTAGATTTTTTAAACAATCTTGTGCATCCAATAGGTGTTTTTGTGTCATTGGATGTACATTTAGGTCATTTTCATCCTCCCTAGGCTTATGCTTGTCCAATTAGGGTTTCTAACAAATCTTGTGCATCCAATAGTTGTGTTTGTGTCATTGGATGAACATTTAGGTCATTTTCGTGCTCCCTACACTTAATCTTGTCCAATTAGGGTTTTTAACCAATCTTGTGCATCAAATAGGTGTTTTGTGTCATTGGATGAACATTTAGGTCATTTTCGTCCTCCCTACACTTAATCTTGTCCAATTAGGGTTTTTAACCAATCTTGTGCATCCGATAGGTGTTTTTGTGTCATTGGATGAACATTTAGGTCATTTTCGTCCTCCCCAAACTTAATCTTGTCCAATTAGGGTTTCTAACCAATCTTGTGCATCCAATAGGTATTTTTGTATCATTGGATGAACAATTAGGTCATTTTCGTCCTCCCTAGGCTAATTCTTGTCCAATTTGGGTTTTTAACCAATCTTGTGCATCCAATACGAGTTTTTTGTCATTGGTTGAACATTTAGGTCATTTTCACCCTCCGTATAGTTAATGTTGTCTAATTCGGGTTTTTAACCAATCTTGTGCATCGAATAGGTGTTTTGTGTCATTGGATGAACATTTAGGTCATTTTCGTCCTCCCTACACTTAATCTTGTCCAATTAGGGTTTTTAACCAATCTTGTGCATCCAATGGCAGTTTTTGTGTCATTGGATGAACAATTAGGTCCTTTTTGTCTTCCCTAGGCTAATTCTTGTCCAATTAGGTTTTTTAACCAATCTTGTGCATCCAATAGGTGTTTTTGTGTCATTGGATGAACATTTAGGTCATTTTCATCCTCCCTAGGCTTATGCTTGTCCAATTAGGGTTTCTAACAAATCTTGTGCATCCAATAGTTGTGTTTGTGTCATTGGATGAATATTTAGGTCATTTTCGTCTTCCCTACACTTAATCTTGTCCAATTAGGGTTTTTAACCAATCTTGTGCATCCAATAGGTGTTTTGTGTCACTGGATGAACATTTAGGTCATTTTCACCCTCCATACACTTAATCTTGTCCAATTAGGGTTTTTAGCCAATCTGGTGCATCCAATGGCTGTTTTTGAGTCACTGGATGAATATTTAGGTCATTTTCGTCCTCCCTACACATAATCTTGTCCAATTAGGGTTTTGAATCAATCTTGTGCATCCAATAGGTGTTTTGTGTCAATGGATGAACATTTAGGTCATTTTAAGTCCTCCCTACACTTAATCATGTCCAATTAGGGTTTCCAACCAATCTTGTGCATCAAATTGGGGTTTTTGTGTCATTGGATGAACAATTAGGTCATTTTCGTCCTCCCTAGGATTATTATTGTCCAATTAGGGTTTTTAACAAATCTTGTGCATCTAATAGGTGTTTTTGTATCACTCGATGAAAATTTAGGTCATTTTAACCCTCCCTACACTTAATCTTGTCCAATTAGGGTTTTTAACCAATCTTGTGCATCGAATAGGTGTTTTGTGTCATTGGATGAACAATTAGTTCATTTTCGTCCTCCCTAGGCAAATTCTTGTCCAATTAGGGTTTTTAACCAATCTTGTGCATCCAATAGATATTTTTGTGTCATTGGATGAACATTTAGGTCATTTTCATCCTCCCTAGGCTTATGCTTGTCCAATTAGGGTTTCTAACAAATCTTGTGCATCCAATAGTTGTGATTGTGTCATTGGATGAACATTTAGGTCATTTTCGTCCTCCCTAAACTTAACCTTGTCCATTTAGGGTTTCTAACCAATCTTGTGCATCCAATAGGTGTGTTTGTGTCATTGGATTAACAATTAGGTCATTTTCGTCCTCCCTAGGCTAAATCTTGTCCAATTAGGGTTTCTAACCAATCTTGTGCATCCAATTGGGGTTTTTGTGTCATTGGATGAACAATTAGGTCATTTTCGTCCTCCCTAGGATTATTATTGTCCAATTAGGGTTTTTAACAAATCTTGTGCATCCAATAGGTGATTTTGTATTATTGGATGAACATTTAGGTCATTTTCACCCTCCCTACACTTAATCTTGTCCAATTAGGGTTTTTAACCAATCTTGTGCATCCAATTGGTGTTTTTGTGTCATTAGATGAACAATTAGGTCATTTTCGTCCTCCCTAGGATAATACTTGTCCAATTAGGGTATTTAACAAATCTTGTGCATCCAATAGGTGTTTTGTGTCATTGCATGAAAACTTAGGTCATTTTCGTCCTCCAGAGGCTAATTCTTATCCAATTAGGGTTTTTAACCAATCTTGTGCATCAAATAGGTGTTTTGTGTCATTGGATGAACATTTAGGTCATTTTCGTCCTCCCTACACTTAATCTTGTCCAATTAGGGTTTTTAACCAATCTTATGCATTCGATAGGTGTTTTTGTGTCATTGGATGAACATTTAGGTCATTTTCGTCCTCCCTAAACTTAATCTTGTCCAATTAGGGTTTCTAACCAATCTTGTCCATCCAATTGGTATTTTTGTATCATTGGATGAACAATTAGGTCATTTTCGTCCTCCCTAGGCTAATTCTTGTCCAATTTGGGTTTTTAACCAATCTTGTGCATCCAATACGAGTTTTTGTGTCATTGGATGAACATTTAGGTCATTTTCACCCTCCCTACAGTTAATCTTGTCTAATTAGGGTTTTTAACCAATCTTGTGCATCGAATACGTGTTTTGTGTCATTGGATGAACATTTAGGTCATTTTCGTCCTCCCTACACTTAATCTTGTCCAATTAGGGTTTTTAACCAATCTTGTGCATCCAATGGCTGTTTTTGTGTCATTGGATGAACAATTAGGTCCTTTTCGTCTTCCTAGGCTAATTCTTGTCCAATTAGGTTTTTTAACCAATCTTGTGCATCCAATAGGTGTTTTTGTGTCATTGGATGAACATTTAGGTCATTTTCATCCTCCCTAGGCTTATGCTTGTCCAATTAGGGTTTTTAACCAATCTTGTGCATCCAATAGGTGTTTTGTGTCATTGGATGAACATTTACGTCATTTTCACCCTCCCTACATTTAATCTTGTCCAATTAGGGTTTTTAACCAATCTTGTGCATCAAATAGGTGTTTTGTGTCATTGGATGAATATTTAGGTCATTTTCGTCCTCCCTACACTTAATCTTGTCCAATTAGGGTTTTTAACCAATCTTGTGCATCCGATAGGTGTTTTTGTGTCATTGGATGAACATTTAGGTCATTTTCGTCCTCCATAAACTTAATCTTGTCCAATTAGGGTTTCTAACCAATCTTGTGCATCCAATAGGTATTTTTGTATCATTGGATGAACAATTAGGTCATTTTCGTCCTCCCTAGGCTAATTCTTGTCCAATTTGGGTTTTTAACCAATCTTGTGCATCCAATACGAGTTTTTGTGTCATTGGATGAACATTTAGGTCATTTTCACCCTCCCTACAGTTAATCTTGTCTAATTAGGGTTTTTAACCAATCTTGTGCATCGAATAGGTGTTTTGTGTCATTGGATGAACATTTAGGTCATTTTTGTCCTCCCTACACTTAATCTTGTCCAATTAGGGTTTTTAACTAATCTTGTGCATCCAATGGCAGTTTTTGTCTCATTGGATGAACAATTAGGTCCTTTTCGTCTTCCCTAGGCTAATTCTTGTCCAATTAGGTTTTTTAACCAATCTTGTGCATCCAATAGGTGTTTTTGTGTCATTGGATGAACATTTAGGTCATTTTCATCCTCCCTAGGCTTATGCTTGTCCAATTAGGGTTTCTAACAAATCTTGTGCATCCAATAGTTGTGTTCGTGTCATTGGATAAACATTTAGGTCATTTTCGTCCTCCCTACACTTAATCTTGTCCAATTAGGGTTTCTAACCAATCTTGTGCATCCAATAGGTATTTTTGTATCATTGGATGAACAATTAGGTCATTTTCGTCCTCCCTAGGCTAATTCTTGTCCAATTTGGGTTTTTAACCAATCTTGTGCATCCAATACGAGTTTTTGTGTCATTGGATGAACATTTAGGTCATTTTCACCCTCCCTACAGTTAATCTTGTCTAATTAGGGTTTTTAACCAATCTTGTGCATCGAATAGGTGTTTTGTGTCATTGGATGAACATTTAGGTCATTTTCGTCCTCCCTACACTTAATCTTGTCCAATTAGGGTTTTCAACCAATCTTGTGCATCCGATAGGTGTTTTTGTGTCATTGGATGAACATTTAGGTCATTTTCGTCCTCCCTAAACTTAATCTTGTCCAATTAGGGTTTCTAACCAATCTTGTGCATCCAATAGGTATTTTTGTATCATTGGATGAACAATTAGGTCATTTTCGTCCTCCCTAGGCTAATTCTTCTCCAATTTGGGTTTTTAACCAATCTTGTGCATCCAATATGAGTTTTTGTGTCATTGGATGAACATTTAGGTCATTTTCACCCTCCCTACAGTTAATCTTGTCTAATTAAGGTTTTTAACCAATCTTGTGCATCGAATAGGTGTTTTGTGTCATTGGTTGAACATTTAGGTCATTTTCGTCCTCCCTACACTTAATCTTGTCCAATTAGGGTTTTTAACCAATCTTGTGCATCCAATGGCTGTTTTTGTGTCATTGGATGAACAATTAGGTCCTTTTCGTCTTCCCTAGGCTAATTCTTGTCCAATTAGGTTTTTTAACCAATCTTGTGCATCCAATAGGTATTTTTGTATCATTGGATGAACAATTAGGTCATTTTCGTCCTCCCTAGGCTAATTCTTGTCCAATTTGGGTTTTTAACCAATCTTGTGCATCCAATACGAGTTTTTGTGTCATTGGATGAACATTTAGGTCATTTTCTCCCTCCCTACAGTTAATCTTGTCTAATTAGGGTTTTTAACCAATCTTGTGCATCGAATAGGTGTTTTGTGTCATTGGATGAACATTTAGGTCATTTTCGTCCTCCCTACACTTAATCTTGTCCAATTAGGGTTTTTAACCAATCTTGTGCATCCGATAGGTGTTTTTGTGTCATTGGATGAACATTTAGGTCATTTTCGTCCTCCCTAAACTTAATCTTGTCCAATTAGGGTTACTAACCAATCTTGTGCATCCAATAGGTATTTTTGTATCATTGGATGAACAATTAGGTCATTTTCGTCCTCCCTAGGCTAATTCTTGTCCAATTTGGGTTTTTAACCAATCTTGTGCATCCAATACGAGTTTTTGTGTCATTGGATGAACATTTAGGTCATTTTCACCCTCCCTACAGTTAATCTTGTCTAATTAAGGTTTTTAACCAATCTTGTGCATCGAATAGGTGTTTTGTGTCATTGGTTGAACATTTAGGTCATTTTCGTCCTCCCTACACTTAATCTTGTCCAATTAGGGTTTTTAACCAATCTTGTGCATCCGATAGGTGTTTTTGTGTCATTGGATGAACATTTAGGTCATTTTCGTCCTCCCTAAACTTAATCTTGTCCAATTAGGGTTTCTAACCAATCTTGTGCATCCAATAGGTATTTTTGTATCATTGGATGAACAATTAGGTCATTTTCATCCTCCCTAGGCTTATGCTTGTCCAATTAGGGTTTTTAACCAATCTTGTGCATCCAATAGGTGTTTTGTGTCATTGGATGAACATTTACGTCATTTTCACCCTCCCTACACTTAATCTTGTCCAATTAGGGTTTTTAACCAATCTTGTGCATCAAATAGGTGTTTTGTGTCATTGGATGAACATTTAGGTCATTTTCGTCCTCCCTACACTTAATCTTGTCCAATTAGGGTTTTTAACCAATCTTGTGCATCCAATAGGTGTTTTGTGTCATTGGATGAACATTTAGGTCATTTTCGTCCTCCTTAAACTTAATCTTGTCCAATTAGGGTTTCTAACCAATCTTGTGCATCCAATAGGTGTTTTGTGTCATTGGATGAACATTTAGGTCATTTTCGTCCTCCCTACACTTAATCTTGTCCAATTAGGGTTTCTAACCAATCTTGTGCATCCAATAGGTGTTTTGTGTCATTCGATGGACATTTAGGTCATTTTCATCCTCCCACCACTTAATCTTGTCCAATTTGGGTTTTTAACCAATCTGGAGCATCCAATAGGTGTTTTGTGTCATTGGATGAATATTTAGGTCATTTTCGTCTTCCCTACACTTAATCTTGTCCAATTAGGGTTTTGAACCAATCTTGTGCATCCAATAAGTGTTTTGTGTCATTGGATGAACATTTAGGTCATTTTCGTCCTCCCTACACTTTATCTTGTCCAATTAGGGTTTCTAACCAATCTTGTGCATCCAATAGGTGTTTTTGTGTCATTGGATGAACATTTAGATCATTTTCATCCTCCCTAGGCTTATGCTTGTTCAATTAGGGTTTCTAACAAATCTTGTGCATCCAATAGTTGTGTTTGTGTCATTGGATGAACATTTAGGTCATTTTCGTCCTCCCTACACTTAATCTTGTCCAATTAGGGTTTTTAACCAATCTTGTGCATCCAATGGCTGTTTTTGTGTCATTGGATGAACAATTAGGTCCTTTTCGTCTTCCCTAGGCTAATTCTTGTCCAATTAGGTTTTTTAACCAATCTTGTGCATCCAATAGGTGTTTTTGTGTCATTGGATGAACATTTAGGTCATTTTCATCCTCCCTAGGCTTATGCTTGTCCAATTAGGGTTTCTAACAAATCTTGTGCAGCCAATAGTTGTGTTTGTGTCATTGGATGAACATTTAGGTCATTTTCGTCCTCCCTACACTTAATCTCTTCCAATTAGGGTTTTTAACCAATCTTGTGCATCCAATAGGTGTTTTGTGTCATTGGATGAACATTTAGGTCATTTTCACCCTCCCTACACTTAATCTTGTCCAATTAGGGTTTTTAACCAATCTTGTGCATCCAATGGCTGTTTTTGTGTCATTGGATGAACAATTAGGTCCTTTTCGTCTTCCCTAGGCTAATTCTTGTCCAATTAGGTTTTTTAACCAATCTTGTGCATCCAATAGGTGTTTTTGTGTCATTGGATGAACAGTTAGGTCATTTTCATCCTCCCTAGGCTTATGCTTGTCCAATTAGGGTTTCTAACAAATCTTGTGCATCCAATAGTTGTGTTTGTGTCATTGGATGAACATTTAGATCATTTTCGTCCTCCCTACACTTAATCTTGTCCAATTAGGGTTTTTAACCAATCTTGTGCATCAAATAGGTGTTTTGTGTCATTGGGTGAACATTTAGGTCATTTTCGTCCTCCCTACACTTAATCTTGTCCAATTAGGGTTTTTAACCAATCTTGTGCATCCAATGGCTGTTTTTGTGTCATTGGATGAACAATTAGGTCCTTTTCGTCTTCCCTAGGCTAATTCTTGTCCAATTAGGTTTTTTAACCAATCTTGTGCATCCAATAGGTGTTTTTGTGTCATTGGATGAACATTTAGGTCATTTTCATCCTCCCTAGGCTTATGCTTGTCCAATTAGGGTTTTTAACAAATCTTGTGCATCCAATAGTTGTGTTTGTGTCATTGGATGAACATTTAGGTCATTTTCGTCCTCCCTACACTTAATCTTGTCCAATTAGGGTTTTTAACCAATCTTGTGCATCAAATAGGTGTTTTGTGTCATTGGATGAACATTTAGGTCATTTTCGTCCTCCCTAGGATAATTCTTGTCCAATTAGGGTATTTAACAAATCTTGTGCATCCAATAGGTGTTTTGTGTCATTGCATGAAAGCTTAGGTCATTTTCGTCCTCCAGAGGCTAATTCTTATCCAATTAGGGTTTTTAATCAATCTTGTGCATCAAATAGGTGTTTTGTGTCATTGGATGAACAATTAGGTCATTTTCGTCCTCCCTAGGATTATTATTGTCCAATTAGGGTTTTTAACAAATCTTGTGCATCCAATAGGTATTTTTGTATCATTGGATGAACATTTAGGTCATTTTCACCCTCCCTACACTTAATCTTGTCCAATTAGGGTTTTTAACCAATCTTGTGCATCCAATAGATATTTTTGTGTCATTGGATGAACATTTAGGTCATTTTCATCCTCCCTAGGCTTATGCTTGTCCAATTAGGGTTTCTAACAAATCTTGTGCATCCAATAGTTGTGATTGTGTCATTGGATGAACATTTAGGTCATTTTCGTCCTCCCTAAACTTAACCTTGTCCATTTAGGGTTTCTAACCAATCTTGTGCATCCAATAGGTGTGTTTGTGTCATTGGATTAACAATTAGGTCATTTTCGTCCTCCCTAGGCTAATTCTTGTCCAATTAGGGTTTTTAACCAATCTTGTGCATTCAATGGGTGTTTTTGTGTTATTGGATGAACAATTAGGTCATTTTTGTTCTCCCTAAGCTAAATCTTGTCCAATTAGGGTTTCTAACCAATCTTGTGCATCCAATTGGGGTTTTTGTGTCATTGGATGAACAATTAGGTCATTTTCGTCCTCCCTAGGATAATTCTTGTCCAATTAGGGTATTTAACAAATCTTGTGCATCCAATAGGTGTTTTGTGTCATTGCATGAAAACTTAGGTCATTTTCGTCCTCGAGAGGCTAATTCTTATCCAATTAGGGTTTTTAACCAATCTTGTGCATCAAATAGGTGTTTTGTGTCATTGGATGAACATTTAGGTCCTTTTCGTCCTCCCTACACTTAATCTTGTCCAATTAGGGTTGTTAACCAATCTTATGCATCCGATAGGTGTTTTTGTGTCATTGGATGAACATTTAGGTCATTTTCGTCCTCCCTAAACTTAATCTTGTCCAATTAGGGTTTCTAACCAATCTTGTGCATCCAATAGGTATTTTTGTATCATTGGATGAACAATTAGGTCATTTTCGTCCTCCCTAGGCTAATTCTTGTCCATTTTGGGTTTTTAACCAATCTTGTGCATCCAATACGAGTTTTTGTGTCATTGGATGAACATTTAGGTCATTTTCACCCTCCCTACAATTAATCTTGTCTAATTAGGGTTTTTAACCAATCTTGTGCATCGAATAGGTGTTTTGTGTCATTGGATGAACATTTAGGTCATTTTCGTCCTCCCTACACTTAATCTTGTCCAATTAGGGTTTTTAACCAATCTTGTGCATCCAATGGCTGTTTTTGTGTCATTGGATGAACAATTAGGTCCTTTTCGTCTTCCTAGGCTAATTCTTGTCCAATTAGGTTTTTTAACCAATCTTGTGCATCCAATAGGTGTTTTTGTGTCATTGGATGAACATTTAGGTCATTTTCATCCTCCCTAGGCTTATGCTTGTCCAATTAGGGTTTTTAACCAATCTTGTGCATCCAATAGGTGTTTTGTGTCATTGGATGAACATTTACGTCATTTTCACCCTCCCTACATTTAATCTTGTCCAATTAGGGTTTTTAACCAATCTTGTGCATCAAATAGGTGTTTTGTGTCATTGGATGAATATTTAGGTCATTTTCGTCCTCCCTACACTTAATCTTGTCCAATTAGGGTTTTTAACCAATCTTGTGCATCCGATAGGTGTTTTTGTGTCATTGGATGAACATTTAGGTCATTTTCGTCCTCCCTAAACTTAATCTTGTCCAATTAGGGTTTCTAACCAATCTTGTGCATCCAATAGGTATTTTTGTATCATTGGATGAACAATTAGGTCATTTTCGTCCTCCCTAGGCTAATTCTTGTCCAATTTGGGTTTTTAACCAATCTTGTGCATCCAATACGAGTTTTTGTGTCATTGGATGAACATTTAGGTCATTTTCACCCTCCCTACAGTTAATCTTGTTTAATTAGGGTTTTTAACCAATCTTGTGCATCGAATAGGTGTTTTGTGTCATTGGATGAACATTTAGGTCATTTTCGTCCTCCCTAAACTTAATCTTGTCCAATTAGGGTTTCTAACCAATCTTGTGCATCCAATAGGTATTTTTGTATCATTGGATGAACAATTAGGTCATTTTCGTCCTCCCTAGGCTAATTCTTGTCCAATTTGGGTTTTTAACCAATCTTGTGCATCCAATACGAGTTTTTGTGTCATTGGATGAACATTTAGGTCATTTTCGTCCTCCCTACACTTAATCTTGTCCAATTAGGGTTTTTAACCAATCTTGTGCATCCAATAGGTGTTTTGTGTCATTGGATGAATATTTAGGTCATTTTCACCCTCCATACACTTAATCTTGTCCAATTAGGGTTTCTAACCAATCTTGTGCATCCAATAGGTGTTTTTGTGTCATTGGATGAACATTTAGGTCATTTTCATCCTCCCTAGGCTTATGCTTGTTCAATTAGGGTTTCTAACAAATCTTGTGCATCCAATAGTTGTGTTTGTGTCATTGGATGAACATTTAGGTCATTTTCGTCCTCCCAACACTTAATCTTGTCCAATTAGGGTTTTTAACCAATCTTGTGCATCAAATAGGTGTTTTGTGTCATTGGATGAACATTTAGGTCATTTTCTTCCTCCCTACACTTAATCTTGTCCAATTAGGGTTTTTAACCAATCTTGTGCATCCGATAGGTGTTTTTGTGTCATTGGATGAACATTTAGGTCATTTTCGTCCTCCCTAAACTTAATCTTGTCCAATTAGGGTTTCTAACCAATCTTGTGCATCCAATAGGTATTTTTGTATCATTGGATGAACAATTAGGTCATTTTCGTCCTCCCTAGGCTAATTCTTGTCCAATTTGGGTTTTTAACCAATCTTGTGCATCCAATACGAGTTTTTGTGTCATTGGATGAACATTTAGGTCATTTTCACCCTCCCTACAGTTAATCTTGTCTAATTAGGGTTTTTAACCAATCTTGTGCATCGAATAGGTGTTTTGTGTCATTGGATGAACATTTAGGTCATTTTTGTCCTCCCTACACTTAATCTTGTCCAATTAGGGTTTTTAACTAATCTTGTGCATCCAATGGCAGTTTTTGTCTCATTGGATGAACAATTAGGTCCTTTTCGTCTTCCCTAGGCTAATTCTTGTCCAATTAGGTTTTTTAACCAATCTTGTGCATCCAATAGGTGTTTTTGTGTCATTGGATGAACATTTAGGTCATTTTCATCCTCCCTAGGCTTATGCTTGTCCAATTAGGGTTTCTAACAAATCTTGTGCATCCAATAGTTGTGTTCGTGTCATTGGATAAACATTTAGGTCATTTTCGTCCTCCCTACACTTAATCTTGTCCAATTAGGGTTTCTAACCAATCTTGTGCATCCAATAGGTATTTTTGTATCATTGGATGAACAATTAGGTCATTTTCGTCCTCCCTAGGCTAATTCTTGTCCAATTTGGGTTTTTAACCAATCTTGTGCATCCAATACGAGTTTTTGTGTCATTGGATGAACATTTAGGTCATTTTCACCCTCCCTACAGTTAATCTTGTCTAATTAGGGTTTTTAACCAATCTTGTGCATCGAATAGGTGTTTTGTGTCATTGGATGAACATTTAGGTCATTTTCGTCCTCCCTACACTTAATCTTGTCCAATTAGGGTTTTTAACCAATCTTATGCATTCGATAGGTGTTTTTGTGTCATTGGATGAACATTTAGGTCATTTTCGTCCTCCCTAAACTTAATCTTGTCCAATTAGGGTTTCTAACCAATCTTGTGCATCCAATAGGTATTTTTGTATCATTGGATGAACAATTAGGTCATTTTCGTCCTCCCTAGGCTAATTCTTGTCCAATTTGGGTTTTTAACCAATCTTGTGCATCCAATACGTGTTTTTGTGTCATTGGATGAACATTTAGGTCATTTTCACCCTCCCTACAGTTAATCTTGTCTAATTAGGGTTTTTAACCAATCTTGTGCATCGAATAGGTGTTTTGTGTCATTGGATGAACATTTAGGTCATTTTCGTCCTCCCTACACTTAATCTTGTCCAATTAGGGTTTTTAACCAATCTTGTGCATCCAATGGCTGTTTTTGTGTCATTGGATGAACAATTAGGTCCTTTTCGTCTTCCCTAGGCTAATTCTTGTCCAATTAGGTTTTTTAACCAATCTTGTGCATCCAATAGGTGTTTTTGTGTCATTGGATGAACATTTAGGTCATTTTCATCCTCCCTAGGCTTATGCTTGTCCAATTAGGGTTTTTAACAAATCTTGTGCATCCAATAGTTGTGTTTGTGTCATTGGATGAACATTTAGGTCATTTTCGTCCTCCCTACACTTAATCTTGTCCAATTAGGGTTTTTAACCAATCTTGTGCATCAAATAGGTGTTTTGTGTCATTGGATGAACATTTAGGTCATTTTCGTCCTCCCTAGGATAATTCTTGTCCAATTAGGGTATTTAACAAATCTTGTGCATCCAATAGGTGTTTTGTGTCATTGCATGAAAACTTAGGTCATTTTCGTCCTCCAGAGGCTAATTCTTATCCAATTAGGGTTTTTAACCAATCTTGTGCATCAAATAGGTGTTTTGTGTCATTGGATGAACATTTAGGTCATTTTCGTCCTCCCTACACTTAATCTTGTCCAATTAGGGTTTTTAACTAATCTTATGCATCCGATAGGTGTTTTTGTGTCATTGGATGAACATTTAGGTCATTTTCGTCCTCCCTAAACTTAATCTTGTCCAATTAGGGTTTCTAACCAATCTTGTGCATCCAATAGGTATTTTTGTATCATTGGATGAACAATTAGGTCATTTTCGTCCTCCCTAGGCTAATTCTTGTCCAATTTGGGTTTTTAACCAATCTTGTGCATCCAATACGAGTTTTTGTGTCATTGGATGAACATTTAGGTCATTTTCGTCCTCCCTACACTTAATCTTGTCCAATTAGGGTTTTTAACCAATCTTGTGCATCCAATAGGTGTTTTGTGTCATTGGATGAATATTTAGGTCATTTTCACCCTCCATACACTTAATCTTGTCCAATTAGGGTTTCTAACCAATCTTGTGCATCCAATAGGTGTTTTTGTGTCATTGGATGAACATTTAGGTCATTTTCATCCTCCCTAGGCTTATGCTTGTTCAATTAGGGTTTCTAACAAATCTTGTGCATCCAATAGTTGTGTTTGTGTCATTGGATGAACATTTAGGTCATTTTCGTCCTCCCAACACTTAATCTTGTCCAATTAGGGTTTTTAACCAATCTTGTGCATCAAATAGGTGTTTTGTGTCATTGGATGAACATTTAGGTCATTTTCTTCCTCCCTACACTTAATCTTGTCCAATTAGGGTTTTTAACCAATCTTGTGCATCCGATAGGTGTTTTTGTGTCATTGGATGAACATTTAGGTCATTTTCGTCCTCCCTAAACTTAATCTTGTCCAATTAGGGTTTCTAACCAATCTTGTGCATCCAATAGGTATTTTTGTATCATTGGATGAACAATTAGGTCATTTTCGTCCTCCCTAGGCTAATTCTTGTCCAATTTGGGTTTTTAACCAATCTTGTGCATCCAATACGAGTTTTTGTGTCATTGGATGAACATTTAGGTCATTTTCACCCTCCCTACAGTTAATCTTGTCTAATTAGGGTTTTTAACCAATCTTGTGCATCGAATAGGTGTTTTGTGTCATTGGATGAACATTTAGGTCATTTTTGTCCTCCCTACACTTAATCTTGTCCAATTAGGGTTTTTAACTAATCTTGTGCATCCAATGGCAGTTTTTGTCTCATTGGATGAACAATTAGGTCCTTTTCGTCTTCCCTAGGCTAATTCTTGTCCAATTAGGTTTTTTAACCAATCTTGTGCATCCAATAGGTGTTTTTGTGTCATTGGATGAACATTTAGGTCATTTTCATCCTCCCTAGGCTTATGCTTGTCCAATTAGGGTTTCTAACAAATCTTGTGCATCCAATAGTTGTGTTCGTGTCATTGGATAAACATTTAGGTCATTTTCGTCCTCCCTACACTTAATCTTGTCCAATTAGGGTTTCTAACCAATCTTGTGCATCCAATAGGTATTTTTGTATCATTGGATGAACAATTAGGTCATTTTCGTCCTCCCTAGGCTAATTCTTGTCCAATTTGGGTTTTTAACCAATCTTGTGCATCCAATACGAGTTTTTGTGTCATTGGATGAACATTTAGGTCATTTTCACCCTCCCTACAGTTAATCTTGTCTAATTAGGGTTTTTAACCAATCTTGTGCATCGAATAGGTGTTTTGTGTCATTGGATGAACATTTAGGTCATTTTCGTCCTCCCTACACTTAATCTTGTCCAATTAGGGTTTTTAACCAATCTTATGCATTCGATAGGTGTTTTTGTGTCATTGGATGAACATTTAGGTCATTTTCGTCCTCCCTAAACTTAATCTTGTCCAATTAGGGTTTCTAACCAATCTTGTGCATCCAATAGGTATTTTTGTATCATTGGATGAACAATTAGGTCATTTTCGTCCTCCCTAGGCTAATTCTTGTCCAATTAGGGTTTTTAACCAATCTTGTGCATCCAATAGGTGTTTTGTGTCATTGGATGAACATTTAGGTCATTTTCGTCCTCCCTAGGCTTATTCTTGTCCAATTAGGGTTTCTAACCAATCTTGTGCATCCAATAGGTGTTTTGTGTCATTGGATGAACAATTAGGTCATTTTCGTCCACCCTAGGCTAATTCTTGTCCAATTAGGGTTTTTAACCAATCTTGTGCATCCAATAGGTGTTTTGTGTCATTGGATGAACAATTAGGTCATTTTCGTCCTCCCTAGGCATATTCTTGTCAAATTAGGGTTTCTAACCAATCTTGTGCATCCAATAGGTGTTTTTGTGTCATTGGATGAACATTTAGGTCATAATCGTCCTCCCTACACTTAATCTTGTCCAATTAGGGTTTTTAACCAATCTTGTGCATCCAATAGGTGTTTTGTGTCATTGGATGAACAATTAGGTCATTTTCGTCCTCCCTAGGCTTATTCTTGTCCAATTAGGGTTTTTAACCAATCTTGTGCATCCAATAGGTGTTTTGTGTCATTGGATGAACATTTAGGTCATTTTCGTCCTCCCTAGGCTAATTCTTGTCCAATTAGGGTTTTTAACCAATCTTGTGCATCCATTAGGTGTTTTTGTGTCATTGGATGAACATTTAGGTCAGTTTCGTCCTCCCTAGGCTAATTCTTGTCCAATTAGGGTTTTTAACCAATATTGTGCATCTATTAGGTGTTTTTGTGTCATTGGATGAACATTTAGGTCATTTTCGTTCTCCCTAGGCTAATTCTTATCCAATTAGGGTTTTTAACCAATCTTGTGCATCCAATAGGTGTTTTGTGTCATTGGATGAACATTTAGGTCATTTTCGTCCTCCCTACACTTAATCTTGTCCAATTAGGGTTTTTAACCAATCTTGTGCATCCAATAAGTGTTTTGTGTCATTGGATGAACATTTAGGTCATTTTCGTCCTCCCTACACTTTATCTTGTCCAATTAGGGTTTCTAACCAATCTTGTGCATCCAATAGGTGTTTTTGTGTCATTGGATGAACATTTAGATCATTTTCATCCTCCCTAGGCTTATGCTTGTTCAATTAGGGTTTCTAACAAATCTTGTGCATCCAATAGTTGTGTTTGTGTCATTGGATGAACATTTAGGTCATTTTCGTCCTCCCTACACTTAATCTTGTCCAATTAGGGTTTTTAACCAATCTTGTGCATCCAATGGCTGTTTTTGTGTCATTGGATGAACAATTAGGTCCTTTTCGTCTTCCCTAGGCTAATTCTTGTCCAATTAGGTTTTTTAACCAATCTTGTGCATCCAATAGGTGTTTTTGTGTCATTGGATGAACATTTAGGTCATTTTCATCCTCCCTAGGCTTATGCTTGTCCAATTAGGGTTTTTAACAAATCTTGTGCATCCAATAGTTGTGTTTGTGTCATTGGATGAACATTTAGATCATTTTCGTCCTCCCTACACTTAATCTTGTCCAATTAGGGTTTTTAACCAATCTTGTGCATCAAATAGGTGTTTTGTGTCATTGGATGAACATTTAGGTCATTTTCGTCCTCCCTACACTTAATCTTGTCCAATTAGGGTTTTTAACCAATCTTGTGCATCCAATGGCTGTTTTTGTGTCATTGGATGAACAATTAGGTCCTTTTCGTCTTCCCTAGGCTAATTCTTGTCCAATTAGATTTTTTAACCAATCTTGTGCATCCAATAGGTGTTTTTGTGTCATTGGATGTACATTTAGGTCATTTTCATCCTCCCTAGGCTTATGCTTGTCCAATTAGGGTTTCTAACAAATCTTGTGCATCCAATAGTTGTGTTTGTGTCATTGGATGAACATTTAGGTCATTTTCGTGCTCCCTACACTTAATCTTGTCCAATTAGGGTTTTTAACCAATCTTGTGCATCAAATAGGTGTTTTGTGTCATTGGATGAACATTTAGGTCATTTTCGTCCTCCCTACACTTAATCTTGTCCAATTAGGGTTTTTAACCAATCTTGTGCATCCGATAGGTGTTTTTGTGTCATTGGATGAACATTTAGGTCATTTTCGTCCTCCCCAAACTTAATCTTGTCCAATTAGGGTTTCTAACCAATCTTGTGCATCCAATAGGTATTTTTGTATCATTGGATGAACAATTAGGTCATTTTCGTCCTCCCTAGGCTAATTCTTGTCCAATTTGGGTTTTTAACCAATCTTGTGCATCCAATACGAGTTTTTTGTCATTGGTTGAACATTTAGGTCATTTTCACCCTCCGTATAGTTAATGTTGTCTAATTCGGGTTTTTAACCAATCTTGTGCATCGAATAGGTGTTTTGTGTCATTGGATGAACATTTAGGTCATTTTCGTCCTCCCTACACTTAATCTTGTCCAATTAGGGTTTTTAACCAATCTTGTGCATCCGATAGGTGTTTTTGTGTCATTGGATGAACATTTAGGTCATTTTCGTCCTCCCCAAACTTAATCTTGTCCAATTAGGGTTTCTAACCAATCTTGTGCATCCAATAGGTATTTTTGTATCATTGGATGAACAATTAGGTCATTTTCGTCCTCCCTAGGCTAATTCTTGTCCAATTTGGGTTTTTAACCAATCTTGTGCATCCAATACGAGTTTTTTGTCATTGGATGAACATTTAGGTCATTTTCACCCTCCGTATAGTTAATGTTGTCTAATTCGGGTTTTTAACCAATCTTGTGCATCGAATAGGTGTTTTGTGTCATTGGATGAACATTTAGGTCATTTTCGTCCTCCCTACACTTAATCTTGTCCAATTAGGGTTTTTAACCAATCTTGTGCATCCAATGGCTGTTTTTGTGTCATTGGATGAACAATTAGGTCCTTTTCGTCTTCCCTAGGCTAATTCTTGTCCAATTAGATTTTTTAACCAATCTTGTGCATCCAATAGGTGTTTTTGTGTCATTGGATGTACATTTAGGTCATTTTCATCCTCCCTAGGCTTATGCTTGTCCAATTAGGGTTTCTAACAAATCTTGTGCATCCAATAGTTGTGTTTGTGTCATTGGATGAACATTTAGGTCATTTTCGTGCTCCCTACACTTAATCTTGTCCAATTAGGGTTTTTAACCAATCTTGTGCATCAAATAGGTGTTTTGTGTCATTGGATGAACATTTAGGTCATTTTCGTCCTCCCTACACTTAATCTTGTCCAATTAGGGTTTTTAACCAATCTTGTGCATCCGATAGGTGTTTTTGTGTCATTGGATGAACATTTAGGTCATTTTCGTCCTCCCCAAACTTAATCTTGTCCAATTAGGGTTTCTAACCAATCTTGTGCATCCAATAGGTATTTTTGTATCATTGGATGAACAATTAGGTCATTTTCGTCCTCCCTAGGCTAATTCTTGTCCAATTTGGGTTTTTAACCAATCTTGTGCATCCAATACGAGTTTTTTGTCATTGGTTGAACATTTAGGTCATTTTCACCCTCCGTATAGTTAATGTTGTCTAATTCGGGTTTTTAACCAATCTTGTGCATCGAATAGGTGTTTTGTGTCATTGGATGAACATTTAGGTCATTTTCGTCCTCCCTACACTTAATCTTGTCCAATTAGGGTTTTTAACCAATCTTGTGCATCCAATAGGTGTTTTGTGTCATTGGATGAACATTTAGGTCATTTTCACCCTCCCTACACTTAATCTTGTCCAATTAGGGTTTTTAACCAATCTTGTGCATCCAATGGCTGTTTTTGTGTCATTGGATGAACAATTAGGTCCTTTTCGTCTTCCCTAGGCTAATTCTTGTCCAATTAGGTTTTTTAACCAATCTTGTGCATCCAATAGGTGTTTTTGTGTCATTGGATGAACATTTAGGTCATTTTCATCCTCCCTAGGCTTATGCTTGTCCAATTAGGGTTTTTAACAAATCTTGTGCATCCAATAGTTGTGTTTGTGTCATTGGATGAACATTTAGGTCATTTTCGTCCTCCCTACACTTAATCTTGTCCAATTAGGGTTTTTAACCAATCTTGTGCATCAAATAGGTGTTTTGTGTCATTGGATGAACATTTAGGTCATTTTCGTCCTCCCTAGGATAATTCTTGTCCAATTAGGGTATTTAACAAATCTTGTGCATCCAATAGGTGTTTTGTGTCATTGCATGAAAACTTAGGTCATTTTCGTCCTCCAGAGGCTAATTCTTATCCAATTAGGGTTTTTAACCAATCTTGTGCATCAAATAGGTGTTTTGTGTCATTGGATGAACATTTAGGTCATTTTCGTCCTCCCTACACTTAATCTTGTCCAATTAGGGTTTTTAACTAATCTTATGCATCCGATAGGTGTTTTTGTGTCATTGGATGAACATTTAGGTCATTTTCGTCCTCCCTAAACTTAATCTTGTCCAATTAGGGTTTCTAACCAATCTTGTGCATCCAATAGGTATTTTTGTATCATTGGATGAACAATTAGGTCATTTTCGTCCTCCCTAGGCTAATTCTTGTCCAATTTGGGTTTTTAACCAATCTTGTGCATCCAATACGTGTTTTTGTGTCATTGGATGAACATTTAGGTCATTTTCACCCTCCCTACAGTTAATCTTGTCTAATTAGGGTTTTTAACCAATCTTGTGCATCGAATAGGTGTTTTGTGTCATTGGATGAACATTTAGGTCATTTTCGTCCTCCCTACACTTAATCTTGTCCAATTAGGGTTTTTAACCAATCTTGTGCATCCAATAGGTGTTTTTGTATCATTGGATGAACAATTATGTCGTTTTCGTTCTCCCTAGGCTAATTCTTGTCCAATTTGGGTTTTTAACCAATCTTGTGCATCCAATACGAGTTTTTGTGTCATTGGATGAACATTTAGGTCATTTTCACCCTCCCTACAGTTAATCTTGTCTAATTAGGGTTTTTAACCAATCTTGTGCATCGAATAGGTGTTTTGTGTCATTGGATGAACATTTAGGTCATTTTCGTCCTCCCTACACTTAATCTTGTCCAATTAGGGTTTTCAACCAATCTTGTGCATCCGATAGGTGTTTTTGTGTCATTGGATGAACATTTAGGTCATTTTCGTCCTCCCTAAACTTAATCTTGTCCAATTAGGGTTTCTAACCAATCTTGTGCATCCAATAGGTGTTTTTGTGTCATTGGATGAACAATTAGGTCATTTTCGTCCACCCTAGGTTAATTCTTGTCCAATTAGGGTTTCTAACCAATCTTGTGCATCCAATTGGTCTTTTGTGTCATTGGATGAACAATTAGGTCATTTTCGTCCTCCCTAGGCTAATTCTTGTCTAATTAGGGTTTTTAACCAATCTTGTGCATCCAATAGGTGTTTTGTGTCATTGGATGAACATTTAGGTCATTTTCGTCCTCCCTACACTTAATCTTGTCCAATTAGGGTTTTTAACCAATCTTGTGCATCCAATAAGTGTTTTGTGTCATTGGATGAACATTTAGGTCATTTTCGTCCTCCCTACACTTTATCTTGTCCAATTAGGGTTTCTAACCAATCTTGTGCATCCAATAGGTGTTTTTGTGTCATTGGATGAACATTTAGATCATTTTCATCCTCCCTAGGCTTATGCTTGTTCAATTAGGGTTTCTAACAAATCTTGTGCATCCAATAGTTGTGTTTGTGTCATTGGATGAACATTTAGGTCATTTTCGTCCTCCCTACACTTAATCTTGTCCAATTAGGGTTTTTAACCAATCTTGTGCATCCAATGGCTGTTTTTGTGTCATTGGATGAACAATTAGGTCCTTTTCGTCTTCCCTAGGCTAATTCTTGTCCAATTAGGTTTTTTAACCAATCTTGTGCATCCAATAGGTGTTTTTGTGTCATTGGATGAACATTTAGGTCATTTTCATCCTCCCTAGGCTTATGCTTGTCCAATTAGGGTTTCTAACAAATCTTGTGCATCCAATAGTTGTGTTTGTGTCATTGGATGAATATTTAGGTCATTTTCGTCTTCCCTACACTTAATCTTGTCCAATTAGGGTTTTTAACCAATCTTGTGCATCCAATAGGTGTTTTGTGTCATTGGATGAACATTTAGGTCATTTTCACCCTCCATACACTTAATCTTGTCCAATTAGGGTTTTTAGCCAATCTGGTGCATCCAATGGCTGTTTTTGAGTCACTGGATGAATATTTAGGTCATTTTCGTCCTCCCTACACATAATCTTGTCCAATTAGGGTTTTGAATCAATCTTGTGCATCCAATAGGTGTTTTGTGTCAATGGATGAACATTTAGGTCATTTTAAGTCCTCCCTACACTTAATCATGTCCAATTAGGGTTTCCAACCAATCTTGTGCATCAAATTGGGGTTTTTGTGTCATTGGATGAACAATTAGGTCATTTTCGTCCTCCCTAGGATTATTATTGTCCAATTAGGGTTTTTAACAAATCTTGTGCATCTAATAGGTGTTTTTGTATCACTGGATGAAAATTTAGGTCATTTTAACCCTCCCTACACTTAATCTTGTCCAATTAGGGTTTTTAACCAATCTTGTGCATCGAATAGGTGTTTTGTGTCATTGGATGAACAATTAGTTCATTTTCGTCCTCCCTAGGCAAATTCTTGTCCAATTAGGGTTTTTAACCAATCTTGTGCATCCAATAGATATTTTTGTGTCATTGGATGAACATTTAGGTCATTTTCATCCTCCCTAGGCTTATGCTTGTCCAATTAGGGTTTCTAACAAATCTTGTGCATCCAATAGTTGTGATTGTGTCATTGGATGAACATTTAGGTCATTTTCGTCCTCCCTAAACTTAACCTTGTCCATTTAGGGTTTCTAACCAATCTTGTGCATCCAATAGGTGTGTTTGTGTCATTGGATTAACAATTAGGTCATTTTCGTCCTCCCTAGGCTAATTCTTGTCCAATTAGGGTTTTTAACCAATCTTGTGCATTCAATGGGTGTTTTTGTGTTATTGGATGAACAATTAGGTCATTTTTGTTCTCCCTAAGCTAAATCTTGTCCAATTAGGGTTTCTAACCAATCTTGTGCATCCAATTGGGGTTTTTGTGTCATTGGATGAACAATTAGGTCATTTTCGTCCTCCCTAGGATTATTATTGTCCAATTAGGGTTTTTAACAAATCTTGTGCATCCAATAGGTGTTTTTGTATCATTGGATGAACATTTAGGTCATTTTCACCCTCCCTACACTTCATCTTGTCCAATTAGGGTTTTTAACCAATCTTGTGCATCCAATAGGTGTTTTGTGTCATTGGATGAACAATTAGTTCATTTTTGTCCTCCCTAGGCTAATTCTTGTCCAATTAGGGTTTTTAACCAATCTTGTGCATCCAATAGATATTTTTGTGTCACTGGATGAACATTTAGGTCATTTTCATCCTCCCTAGGCTTATGCTTGTCCAATTAGGGTTTCTAACAAATCTTTTGCATCCAATAGTTGTGTTTTTGTCATTGGATGAACATTTAGATCATTTTCGTCCTCCCTACACTTTATCTTGTCCAATTAGGGTTTTTAACCAATCTTGTGCATCAAATAGGTGTTTTGTGTCATTGGATGAACATTTAGGTCATTTTCGTCCTCCCTACACTTAATCTTGTCCAATTAGGGTTTTTAACCAATCTTGTGCATCCAATGGCTGTTTTTGTGTCATTGGATGAACAATTAGGTCCTTTTCGTCTTCCCTAGGCTAATTCTTGTCCAATTAGGTTTTTTAACCAATCTTGTGCATCCAATAGGTGTTTTTGTGTCATTGGATGAACATTTAGGTCATTTTCATCCTCCCTAGGCTTATGCTTGTCCAATTAGGGTTTTTAACAAATCTTGTGCATCCAATAGTTGTGTTTGTGTCATTGGATGAACATTTACGTCATTTTCGTCCTCCCTACACTTAATCTTGTCCAATTAGGGTTTTTAACCAATCTTGTGCATCAAATAGGTGTTTTGTGTCATTGGATGAACATTTAGGTCATTTTCGTCCTCCCTAGGATAATTCTTGTCCAATTAGGGTATTTAACAAATCTTGTGCATCCAATAGGTGTTTTGTGTCATTGCATGAAAGCTTAGGTCATTTTCGTCCTCCAGAGGCTAATTCTTATCCAATTAGGGTTTTTAATCAATCTTGTGCATCAAATAGGTGTTTTGTGTCATTGGATGAACATTTAGGTCATTTTCGTCCTCCCTACACTTAATCTTGTCCAATTAGGGTTTTTAACCAATCTTATGCATTCGATAGGTGTTTTTGTGTCATTGGATGAACATTTAGGTCATTTTCGTCCTCCCTAAACTTAATCTTGTCCAATTAGGGTTTCTAACCAATCTTATGCATCCAATAGGTATTTTTGTATCATTGGATGAACAATTAGGTCATTTTCGTCCTCCCTAGGCAAATTCTTGTCCAATTTGGGTTTTTAACCAATCTTGTGCATCCAATACGAGTTTTTGTGTCATTGGATGAACATTTAGGTCATTTTCACCCTCCCTACAGTTAATCTTGTCTAATTAGGGATTTTAACCAATCTTGTGCATCGAATAGGTGTTTTGTGTCATTGGATGAACATTTAGGTCATTTTCGTCCTCCCTACACTTAATCTTGTCCAATTAGGGTTTTTAACCAATCTTGTGCATCCAATGGCTGTTTTTGTGTCATTGGATGAACAATTAGGTCCTTTTCGTCTTCCCTAGGCTAATTCTTGTCCAATTAGATTTTTTAACCAATCTTGTGCATCCAATAGGTGTTTTTGTGTCATTGGATGTACATTTAGGTCATTTTCATCCTCCCTAGGCTTATGCTTGTCCAATTAGGGTTTCTAACAAATCTTGTGCATCCAATAGTTGTGTTTGTGTCATTGGATGAACATTTAGGTCATTTTCGTGCTCCCTACACTTAATCTTGTCCAATTAGGGTTTTTAACCAATCTTGTGCATCAAATAGGTGTTTTGTGTCATTGGATGAACATTTAGGTCATTTTCGTCCTCCCTACACTTAATCTTGTCCAATTAGGGTTTTTAACCAATCTTGTGCATCCAATAGGTGTTTTGTGTCATTGGATGAATATTTAGGTCATTTTCATCATCCCTACACTTAACCTTGTCTAATTAGGGTTTTTAACCAATCTTGTGTATCCAATTGGTGTTTTAGTGTAATTGGATGAACAATTAGATCATTTTCGTCCTCCCTAGGATAATTCTTGTCCAATTAGGGTTTTTAACCAATCTTGTGCATCCAATAGGTGTTTTGTGTCATTGGATGAACATTTAGGTCATTTTCGTCCTCCCTACACTTAATCTTATCCAATTAGGGTTTTTAACCAATCTTGTGCATCCAATAGGTGTTTTGTGTCATTGGATGAACATTTAGGTCATTTTCATCCTCCCTAGGCTTATGCTTGTCCAATTAGGGTTTCTAACCAATCTTGTGCATCCAATAGATGTGTTTGTGTCATTGGATGAACAATTAGGTCATTTTCGACCTCCCTAGGCTAATTCTTGTCCAATTAGGGTTTTTAACCAATCTTGTGCATCCAATAGGTGTTTTGTGTCATTGGATGACCATTTAGGTCATTTTCATCCTCCCTACACTTAATGTAGTCCAATTAGGGTTTTTAACCGATTTTGTGCATCCATTAGGTGTTTTTGTGTCATTGGATGAACATTTAGGTCATTTTCGTCCTCCCTACACTTAATCTTGTCCAATTAGGGTTTTTAACCAATCTTGTGCATCCAATAGGTGTTTTGTGTCATTGGATGAACATTTAGGTCATTTTCACCCTCCATACACTTAATCTTGTCCAATTAGGGTTTTTAGCCAATCTGGTGCATCCAATGGCTGTTTTTGAGTCACTGGATGAATATTTAGGTCATTTTCGTCCTCCCTACACATAATCTTGTCCAATTAGGGTTTTGAATCAATCTTGTGCATCCAATAGGTGTTTTGTGTCAATGGATGAACATTTAGGTCATTTTAAGTCCTCCCTACACTTAATCATGTCCAATTAGGGTTTCCAACCAATCTTGTGCATCAAATTGGGGTTTTTGTGTCATTGGATGAACAATTAGGTCATTTTCGTCCTCCCTAGGATTATTATTGTCCAATTAGGGTTTTTAACAAATCTTGTGCATCTAATAGGTGTTTTTGTATCACTGGATGAAAATTTAGGTCATTTTAACCCTCCCTACACTTAATCTTGTCCAATTAGGGTTTTTAACCAATCTTGTGCATCGAATAGGTGTTTTGTGTCATTGGATGAACAATTAGTTCATTTTCGTCCTCCCTAGGCAAATTCTTGTCCAATTAGGGTTTTTAACCAATCTTGTGCATCCAATAGATATTTTTGTGTCATTGGATGAATAATTAGGTCATTTTCATCCTCCCTAGGCTTATGCTTGTCCAATTAGGGTTTCTAACAAATCTTGTGCATCCAATAGTTGTGATTGTGTCATTGGATGAACATTTAGGTCATTTTCGTCCTCCCTAAACTTAACCTTGTCCATTTAGGGTTTCTAACCAATCTTGTGCATCCAATAGGTGTGTTTGTGTCATTGGATTAACAATTAGGTCATTTTCGTCCTCCCTAGGCTAATTCTTGTCCAATTAGGGTTTTTAACCAATCTTGTGCATTCAATGGGTGTTTTTGTGTTATTGGATGAACAATTAGGTCATTTTTGTTCTCCCTAAGCTAAATCTTGTCCAATTAGGGTTTCTAACCAATCTTGTGCATCCAATAGGTGTTTTTGTATCATTGGATGAACATTTAGGTCATTTTCACCCTCCCTACACTTAATCTTGTCCAATTAGGGTTTTTAACCAATCTTGTGCATCCAATTGGTGTTTTTGTGTCATTAGATGAACAATTAGGTCATTTTCGTCCTCCCTAGGATAATTCTTGTCCAATTAGGGTATTTAACAAATCTTGTGCATCCAATAGGTGTTTTGTGTCATTGCATGAAAACTTAGGTCATTTTCGTCCTCCAGAGGCTAATTCTTATCCAATTAGGGTTTTTAACCAATCTTGTGCATCAAATAGGTGTTTTGTGTCATTGGATGAACATTTAGGTCCTTTTCGTCCTCCCTACACTTAATCTTGTCCAATTAGGGTTGTTAACCAATCTTATGCATCCGATAGGTGTTTTTGTGTCATTGGATGAACATTTAGGTCATTTTCGTCCTCCCTAAACTTAATCTTGTCCAATTAGGGTTTCTAACCAATCTTGTGCATCCAATAGGTATTTTTGTATCATTGGATGAACAATTAGGTCATTTTCGTCCTCCCTAGGCTAATTCTTGTCCATTTTGGGTTTTTAACCAATCTTGTGCATCCAATACGAGTTTTTGTGTCATTGGATGAACATTTAGGTCATTTTCACCCTCCCTACAATTAATCTTGTCTAATTAGGGTTTTTAACCAATCTTGTGCATCGAATAGGTGTTTTGTGTCATTGGATGAACATTTAGGTCATTTTCGTCCTCCCTACACTTAATCTTGTCCAATTAGGGTTTTTAACCAATCTTGTGCATCCAATGGCTGTTTTTGTGTCATTGGATGAACAATTAGGTCCTTTTCGTCTTCCTAGGCTAATTCTTGTCCAATTAGGTTTTTTAACCAATCTTGTGCATCCAATAGGTGTTTTTGTGTCATTGGATGAACATTTAGGTCATTTTCATCCTCCCTAGGCTTATGCTTGTCCAATTAGGGTTTTTAACCAATCTTGTGCATCCAATAGGTGTTTTGTGTCATTGGATGAACATTTACGTCATTTTCACCCTCCCTACATTTAATCTTGTCCAATTAGGGTTTTTAACCAATCTTGTGCATCAAATAGGTGTTTTGTGTCATTGGATGAATATTTAGGTCATTTTCGTCCTCCCTACACTTAATCTTGTCCAATTAGGGTTTTTAACCAATCTTGTGCATCCGATAGGTGTTTTTGTGTCATTGGATGAACATTTAGGTCATTTTCGTCCTCCCTAAACTTAATCTTGTCCAATTAGGGTTTCTAACCAATCTTGTGCATCCAATAGGTATTTTTGTATCATTGGATGAACAATTAGGTCATTTTCGTCCTCCCTAGGCTAATTCTTGTCCAATTTGGGTTTTTAACCAATCTTGTGCATCCAATACGAGTTTTTGTGTCATTGGATGAACATTTAGGTCATTTTCACCCTCCCTACAGTTAATCTTGTTTAATTAGGGTTTTTAACCAATCTTGTGCATCGAATAGGTGTTTTGTGTCATTGGATGAACATTTAGGTCATTTTCGTCCTCCCTAAACTTAATCTTGTCCAATTAGGGTTTCTAACCAATCTTGTGCATCCAATAGGTATTTTTGTATCATTGGATGAACAATTAGGTCATTTTCGTCCTCCCTAGGCTAATTCTTGTCCAATTTGGGTTTTTAACCAATCTTGTGCATCCAATACGAGTTTTTGTGTCATTGGATGAACATTTAGGTCATTTTCGTCCTCCCTACACTTAATCTTGTCCAATTAGGGTTTTTAACCAATCTTGTGCATCCAATAGGTGTTTTGTGTCATTGGATGAATATTTAGGTCATTTTCACCCTCCATACACTTAATCTTGTCCAATTAGGGTTTCTAACCAATCTTGTGCATCCAATAGGTGTTTTTGTGTCATTGGATGAACATTTAGGTCATTTTCATCCTCCCTAGGCTTATGCTTGTTCAATTAGGGTTTCTAACAAATCTTGTGCATCCAATAGTTGTGTTTGTGTCATTGGATGAACATTTAGGTCATTTTCGTCCTCCCAACACTTAATCTTGTCCAATTAGGGTTTTTAACCAATCTTGTGCATCAAATAGGTGTTTTGTGTCATTGGATGAACATTTAGGTCATTTTCTTCCTCCCTACACTTAATCTTGTCCAATTAGGGTTTTTAACCAATCTTGTGCATCCGATAGGTGTTTTTGTGTCATTGGATGAACATTTAGGTCATTTTCGTCCTCCCTAAACTTAATCTTGTCCAATTAGGGTTTCTAACCAATCTTGTGCATCCAATAGGTATTTTTGTATCATTGGATGAACAATTAGGTCATTTTCGTCCTCCCTAGGCTAATTCTTGTCCAATTTGGGTTTTTAACCAATCTTGTGCATCCAATACGAGTTTTTGTGTCATTGGATGAACATTTAGGTCATTTTCACCCTCCCTACAGTTAATCTTGTCTAATTAGGGTTTTTAACCAATCTTGTGCATCAAATAGGTGTTTTGTGTCATTGGATGAATATTTAGGTCATTTTCGTCCTCCCTACACTTAATCTTGTCCAATTAGGGTTTTTAACCAATCTTGTGCATCCGATAGGTGTTTTTGTGTCATTGGATGAACATTTAGGTCATTTTCGTCCTCCCTAAACTTAATCTTGTCCAATTAGGGTTTCTAACCAATCTTGTGCATCCAATAGGTATTTTTGTATCATTGGATGAACAATTAGGTCATTTTCGTCCTCCCTAGGCTAATTCTTGTCCAATTAGGGTTTTTAACCAATCTTTTGCATCCAATACGAGTTTTTGTGTCATTGGATGAACATTTAGGTCATTTTCACCCTCCCTACAGTTAATCTTGTCTAATTAGGGTTTTTAACCAATCTTGTGCATCGAATAGGTGTTTTGTGTCATTGGATGAACATTTAGGTCATTTTCGTCCTCCCTACACTTAATCTTGTCCAATTAGGGTTTTTAACCAATCTTGTGCATCCAATGGCTGTTTTTGTGTCATTGGATGAACAATTAGGTCCTTTTCGTCTTCCCTAGGCTAATTCTTGTCCAATTAGGTTTTTTAACCAATCTTGTGCATCCAATAGGTGTTTTTGTGTCATTGGATGAACATTTAGGTCATTTTCATCCTCCCTAGGCTTATGCTTGTCCAATTAGGGTTTTTAACAAATCTTGTGCATCCAATAGTTGTGTTTGTGTCATTGGATGAACATTTAGGTCATTTTCGTCCTCCCTACACTTAATCTTGTCCAATTAGGGTTTTTAACCAATCTTGTGCATCAAATAGGTGTTTTGTGTCATTGGATGAACATTTAGGTCATTTTCGTCCTCCCTAGGATAATTCTTGTCCAATTAGGGTATTTAACAAATCTTGTGCATCCAATAGGTGTTTTGTGTCATTGCATGAAAACTTAGGTCATTTTCGTCCTCCAGAGGCTAATTCTTATCCAATTAGGGTTTTTAACCAATCTTGTGCATCAAATAGGTGTTTTGTGTCATTGGATGAACATTTAGGTCATTTTCGTCCTCCCTACACTTAATCTTGTCCAATTAGGGTTTTTAACCAATCTTATGCATCCGATAGGTGTTTTTGTGTCATTGGATGAACATTTAGGTCATTTTCGTCCTCCCTATACTTAATCTTGTCCAATTAGGGTTTCTAACCAATCTTGTGCATCCAATAGGTATTTTTGTATCATTGGATGAACAATTAGGTCATTTTCGTCCTCCCTAGGCTAATTCTTGTCCATTTTGGGTTTTTAACCAATCTTGTGCATCCAATACGAGTTTTTGTGTCATAGGATGAACATTTAGGTCATTTTCACCCTCCCTACAGTTAATCTTGTCTAATTAGGGTTTTTAACCAATCTTGTGCATCGAATAGGTGTTTTGTGTCATTGGATGAACATTTAGGTCATTTTCGTCCTCCCTACACTTAATCTTGTCCAATTAGGGTTTTTAACGAATCTTGTGCATCCAATGGCTGTTTTTGTGTCATTGGATGAACAATTAGGTCGTTTTCGTCTTCCTAGGCTAATTCTTGTCCAATTAGGTTTTTTAACCAATCTTGTGCATCCAATAGGTGTTTTTGTGTCATTGGATGAACATTTAGGTCATTTTCATCCTCCCTAGGCTTATGCTTGTCCAATTAGGGTTTTTAACCAATCTTGTGCATCCAATAGGTGTTTTGTGTCATTGGATGAACATTTACGTCATTTTCACCCTCCCTACACTTAATCTTGTCCAATTTGGGTTTTTAACCAATCTTGTGCATCAAATAGGTGTTTTGTGTCATTGGATGAATATTTAGGTCATTTTCGTCCTCCCTACACTTAATCTTGTCCAATTAGGGTTTTTAACCAATCTTGTGCATCCGATAGGTGTTTTTGTGTCATTGGATGAACATTTAGGTCATTTTCGTCCTCCCTAAACTTAATCTTGTCCAATTAGGGTTTCTAACCAATCTTGTGCATCCAATAGGTATTTTTGTATCATTGGATGAACAATTAGGTCATTTTCGTCCTCCCTAGGCTAATTCTTGTCCAATTTGGGTTTTTAACCAATCTTGTGCATCCAATACGAGTTTTTGTGTCATTGGATGAACATTTAGGTCATTTTCACCCTCCCTACAGTTAATCTTGTCTAATTAGGGTTTTTAACGAATCTTGTGCATCGAATAGGTGTTTTGTGTCATTGGATGAACATTTATGTCATTTTCGTCCTCCCTACACTTAATCTTGTCCAATTAGGGTTTTTAACCAATCTTGTGCATCCAATGGCTGTTTTTGTGTCATTGGATGAACAATTAGGTCCTTTTCGTCTTCCCTAGTCTAATTCTTGTCCAATTACATTTTTTAACCAATCTTGTGCATCCAATAGGTGTTTTTGAGTCATTGGATGAACAGTTAGGTCATTTTCATCCTCCCTAGGCTTATGCTTGTCCAATTAGGGTTTCTAACAAATCTTGTGCATCCAATAGTTGTGTTTATGTCATTGGATGAACATTTAGATCATTTTCGTCCTCCCTACACTTAATCTTGTCCAATTAGGGTTTTTAACCAATCTTGTGCATCGAATAGGTGTTTTGTCTCATTGGATGAACATTTAGGTCATTTTCGTCCTCCCTACACTTAATCTTGTCCAATTAGGGTTTTTAACCAATCTTGTGCATCCGATGGCTGTTTTTGTGTCATTGGATGAACAATTATGTCCTTTTCGTCTTCCCTATGCTAATTCTTGTCCAATTAGGTTTTTTAACCAATCTTGTGCATCCAATAGGTGTTTTTGTGTCATTGGATGAACGTTTAGGTCATTTTCATCCTCCCTAGGCTTATGCTTGTCCAATTAGGGTTTCTAACAAATCTTGTGCATTGGATGAATATTTAGGTCATTTTCGTCCTCCCTACACATAATCTTGTCCAATTAGGGTTTTGAACCAATCTTGTGCATCCAATAGGTGTTTTGTGTCAATGGATGAACATTTAGGTCATTTTAAGTCCTCCCTACACTTTATCTTGTCCAATTAGGGTTTCTAACCAAACTTGTGCATCCAATTGGGGTTTTTGTGTCATTGGATGAACAATTAGGTCATTTTCGTCCTCCCTAGGATTATTATTGTCCAATTAGGGTTTTTAACAAATCTTGTGCATCCAATAGGTGTTTTTGTATCATTGGATGAACATTTAGGTCATTTTCACCCTCCCTACACTTCATCTTGTCCAATTAGGGTTTTTAACCAATCTTGTGCATCCAATAGGTGTTTTGTGTCATTGGATGAACAATTAGTTCATTTTTGTCCTCCCTAGGCTAATTCTTGTCCAATTAGGGTTTTTAACCAATCTTGTGCATCCAATAGATATTTTTGTGTCACTGGATGAACATTTAGGTCATTTTCATCCTCCCTAGGCTTATGCTTGTCCAATTAGGGTTTCTAACAAATCTTTTGCATCCAATAGTTGTGTTTTTGTCATTGGATGAACATTTAGATCATTTTCGTCCTCCCTACACTTTATCTTGTCCAATTAGGGTTTTTAACCAATCTTGTGCATCAAATAGGTGTTTTGTGTCATTGGATGAACATTTAGGTCATTTTCGTCCTCCCTACACTTAATCTTGTCCAATTAGGGTTTTTAACCAATCTTGTGCATCCAATGGCTGTTTTTGTGTCATTGGATGAACAATTAGGTCCTTTTCGTCTTCCCTAGGCTAATTCTTGTCCAATTAGGTTTTTTAACCAATCTTGTGCATCCAATAGGTGTTTTTGTGTCATTGGATGAACATTTAGGTCATTTTCATCCTCCCTAGGCTTATGCTTGTCCAATTAGGGTTTCTAACAAATCTTGTGTCATTGGATGAATATTTATGTCATTTTCGTCCTCCCTACACATAATCTTGTCCAATTAGGGTTTTGAACCAATCTTGTGCATCCAATAGGTGTTTTGTGTCAATGGATGAACATTTAGGTCATTTTAAGTCCTCCCTACACTTTATCTTGTCCAATTAGGGTTTCTAACCAATCTTGTGCATCCAATTGGGGTTTTTGTGTCATTGGATGAACAATTAGGTCATTTTCGTCCTCCCTAGGATTATTATTGTCCAATTAGGGTTTTTAACAAATCTTGTGCATCCAA
>JBBPBS010001023.1:392638-466793 GCA_037974835.1 Cicer judaicum
TGTCATTGGATGAACATTTAGATCATTTTCGTCCTCCCTACACTTTATCTTGTCCAATTAGGGTTTTTAACCAATCTTGTGCATCAAATAGGTGTTTTGTGTCATTGGATGAACATTTAGGTCATTTTCGTCCTCCCTACACTTAATCTTGTCCAATTAGGGTTTTTAACCAATCTTGTGCATCCAATGGCTGTTTTTGTGTCATTGGATGAACAATTAGGTCCTTTTCGTCTTCCCTAGGCTAATTCTTGTCCAATTAGGTTTTTTAACCAATCTTGTGCATCCAATAGGTGTTTTTGTGTCATTGGATGAACATTTAGGTCATTTTCGTCCTCCCTAAACTTAATCTTGTCCAATTAGGGTTTCTAACCAATCTTGTGCATCCAATAGTTGTGTTTGTATCATTGGATTAACAATTAGGTCATTTTCGTCCTCCCTAAACTTAATCTTGTCCAATTAGGGTTTCTAACCAATCTTGTGCATCCAATAGGTATTTTGTGTCATTGGATGAACATTTAGGTCATTTTCGTCCTCCCTAAACTTAATCTTGTCCAATTAGGGTTTCTAACCAATCTTGTGCATCCAATAGGTATTTTTGTATCATTGGATGAACATTTAGGTCAATTTCGTCCTCCCTACACTTAATCTTGTCCAATTAGGGTTTTTAACCAATCTTGTGCATCCGATAGGTGTTTTGTGTCTCATTGGATGAACATTTAGGTCATTTTCGTCCTCCCTAAACTTAATCTTGTCCAATTAGGGTTTTCAACCAATCTTGTGCATCCAATAGGTATTTTGTGTCATTGGATGAACAATTAGGTCATTTTCGTCCTCCCTAGGTTAATTCTTATCCAATTAGGGTTTTTAACCAATCTTGTGCATCCAATAGGTGTTTTGTGTCATTGGATGAACATTTAGGTCATTTTCGTCCTCCCTACACTTAATCTTGTCCAATTAGGGTTTTTAACCAATCTTGTGCATCGAATAGGTGTTTTGTGTCATTGGATGAACATTTAGGTCATTTTCGTCCTCCCTACACTTAATCTTGTCCAATTAGGGTTTTTAACCAATCTTGTGCATCCGATAGGTGTTTTTGTGTCATTGGATGAACATTTAGGTCATTTTCGTCCTCCCTAAACTTAATCTTGTCCAATTAGGGTTTCTAACCAATCTTGTGCATCCAATAGGTGTTTTTGTATCATTGGATGAACAATTATGTCGTTTTCGTTCTCCCTAGGCTAATTCTTGTCCAATTTGGGTTTTTAACCAATCTTGTGCATCCAATACGAGTTTTTGTGTCATTGGATGAACATTTAGGTCATTTTCACCCTCCCTACAGTTAATCTTGTCTAATTAGGGTTTTTAACCAATCTTGTGCATCGAATAGGTGTTTTGTGTCATTGGATGAACATTTAGGTCATTTTCGTCCTCCCTACACTTAATCTTGTCCAATTAGGGTTTTTAACCAATCTTATGCATTCGATAGGTGTTTTTGTGTCATTGGATGAACATTTAGGTCATTTTCGTCCTCCCTAAACTTAATCTTGTCCAATTAGGGTTTCTAACCAATCTTGTGCATCCAATAGGTATTTTTGTATCATTGGATGAACAATTAGGTCATTTTCGTCCTCCCTAGGCTAATTCTTGTCCAATTTGGGTTTTTAACCAATCTTGTGCATCCAATACGAGTTTTTGTGTCATTGGATGAACATTTAGGTCATTTTCACCCTCCCTACAGTTAATCTTGTCTAATTAGGGTTTTTAACCAATCTTGTGCATCAAATAGGTGTTTTGTGTCATTGGATGAATATTTAGGTCATTTTCGTCCTCCCTACACTTAATCTTGTCCAATTAGGGTTTTTAACCAATCTTGTGCATCCGATAGGTGTTTTTGTGTCATTGGATGAACATTTAGGTCATTTTCGTCCTCCCTAAACTTAATCTTGTCCAATTAGGGTTTCTAACCAATCTTGTGCATCCAATAGGTATTTTTGTATCATTGGATGAACAATTAGGTCATTTTCGTCCTCCCTAGGCTAATTCTTGTTCAATTTGGGTTTTTAACCAATCTTGTCCATCCAATACGAGTTTTTGTGTCATTGGATGAACATTTAGGTCATTTTCACCCTCCCTACAGTTAATCTTGTCCAATTAGGGTTTTTAACCAATCTTGTGCATCAAATAGGTGTTTTGGGTCATTGGATGAATATTTAGGTCATTTTCGTCCTCCCTACACTTAATCTTGTCCAATTAGGGTTTTTAACCAATCTTGTGCATCCGATAGGTGTTTTTGTGTCATTGGATGAACATTTAGGTCATTTTCGTCCTCCCTAAACTTAATCTTGTCCAATTAGGGTTTCTAACCAATCTTGTGCATCCAATAGGTATTTTTGTATCATTGGATGAACAATTAGGTCATTTTCGTCCTCCCTAGGCTAATTCTTGTCCAATTAGGGTTTTTAACCAATCTTGTGCATCCAATAGGTGTTTTGTGTCATTGGATGAACAATTAGGTCATTTTCGTCCTCCCTATGATAATTCTTGTCCAATTAGGGTTTTTAACCAATCTTGTGCATCCAATAAGTGTTTTGTGTCATTGGATGAACATTTAGGTCATTTTCGTCCTCCCTACACTTAATCTTGTCCAATTAGGGTTTTTAACCAATCTTGTGCAACCAATTGGTGTTTTGTGTCATTGGATGAACATTTAGGTCATTTTCGTCCTCCCTACACTTAATCTTGTTCAATTAGGGTTTCTAACCAATCTTGTGCATCCGATAGGTGTTTTTGTGTCATTGGATGAACAATTAGGTCATTTTCGTCCTCCCTAGGCTAATTCTTGTCCAATTAGGGTTTTTAACCAATCTTGTGCATCCAATAGGTGTTTTATGTCATTGGATGAACACTTAGGTCATTTTCGTCCTCCTTAGGCTAATTCTTATCCAATTAGGGTTTTTAACCAATCTTGTGCATCCAATAACTGTTTTGTGTCATTGGATGAACATTTAGGTCATTTTCGTCCTCCCTACACTTAATCTTGTCCAATTAGGGTTTTTAACCAATCTTGTGCAACCAATTGGTGTTTTGTGTCATTGGATGAACATTTAGGTCATTTTCGTCCTCCCTACACTTAATCTTGTTCAATTAGGGTTTCTAACCAATCTTGTGCATCCGATAGGTGTTTTTGTGTCATTGGATGAACAATTAGGTCATTTTCGTCCTCCCTAGGCTAATTCTTGTCCAATTAGGGTTTTTAACCAATCTTGTGCATCCAATAGGTGTTTTTGTGTCATTGGATGAACATTTAGGTCATTTTCATCCTCCCTAGGCTTATGCTTGTCCAATTAGGGTTTTTAACCAATCTTGTGCATCCAATAGGTGTTTTGTGTCATTGGATGAACATTTACGTCATTTTCACCCTCCCTACACTTAATCTTGTCCAATTAGGGTTTTTAACCAATCTTGTGCATCAAATAGGTGTTTTGTGTCATTGGATGAATATTTAGGTCATTTTCGTCCTCCCTACACTTAATCTTGTCCAATTAGGGTTTTTAACCAATCTTGTGCATCCAATGGCTGTTTTTGTGTCATTGGATGAACAATTAGGTCCTTTTCGTCTTCCTAGGCTAATTCTTGTCCAATTAGGTTTTTTAACCAATCTTGTGCATCCAATAGGTGTTTTTGTGTCATTGGATGAACATTTAGGTCATTTTCATCCTCCCTAGGCTTATGCTTGTCCAATTAGGGTTTCTAACAAATCTTGTGCATCCAATAGTTGTGTTTGTGTCATTGGATGAACATTTACGTCATTTTCGTCCTCCCTAAACTTAATCTTGTCCAATTAGGGTTTTTAACCAATCTTGTGCATCGAATAGGTGTTTTGTGTCATTGGATGAACATTTAGGTCATTTTTGACCTCCCTACACTTAATCTTGTCCAATTTGGGTTTTTAGCCAATCTTGTGCATCCAATGGCTGTTTTTGTGTCATTGGATGAATATTTAGGTCATTTTCGTCCTCCCTACACATAATCTTGTCCAATTAGGGTTTTGAACCAATCTTGTGCATCCAATAGGTGTTTTGTGTCAATGGATGAACATTTAGGTCATTTTAAGTCCTCCCTACACTTTATCTTGTCCAATTAGGGTTTCTAACCAATCTTGTGCATCCAATTGGGGTTTTTGTGTCATTGGATGAACAATTAGGTCATTTTCGTCCTCCCTAGGATTATTATTGTCCAATTAGGGTTTTTAACAAATCTTGTGCATCCAACAGGTGTTTTTGTATCATTGGATGAACATTTAGGTCATTTTCACCCTCCCTACACTTAATCTTGTCCAATTAGGGTTTTTAACCAATCTTGTGCATCGAATAGGTGTTTTGTGTCATTGGATGAACAATTAGTTCATTTTCGTCCTCCCTAGGCTAATTCTTGTCCAATTAGGGTTTTTAACCAATCTTGTGCATCCAATAGATATTTTTGTGTCATTGGATGAACATTTAGGTCATTTTCATCCTCCCTAGGCTTATGCTTGTCCAATTAGGGTTTCTAACAAATCTTGTGCATCCAATAGTTGTGTTTGTGTCATTGGATGAACATTTAGATCATTTTCGTCCTCCCTACACTTTATCTTGTCCAATTAGGGTTTTTAACCAATCTTGTGCATCAAATAGGTGTTTTGTGTCATTGGATGAACATTTAGGTCATTTTCGTCCTCCCTACACTTAATCTTGTCCAATTAGGGTTTTTAACCAATCTTGTGCATCCAATGGCTGTTTTTGTGTCATTGGATGAACAATTAGGTCCTTTTCGTCTTCCCTAGGCTAATTCTTGTCCAATTAGGTTTTTTAACCAATCTTGTGCATCCAATAGATATTTTTGTGTCATTGGATGAACATTTAGGTCATTTTCATCCTCCCTAGGCTTATGCTTGTCCAATTAGGGTTTCTAACAAATCTTGTGCATCCAATAGTTGTGTTTGTGTCATTGGATGAACATTTAGATCATTTTCGTCCTCCCTACACTTTATCTTGTCCTATTAGGGTTTTTAACCAATCTTGTGCATCAAATAGGTGTTTTGTATCATTGGATGAACATTTAGGTCATTTTCACCCTCGCTACACTTAATCTTGTCCAATTAGGGTTTTTAACCAATCTTGTGCATCGAATAGGTGTTTTGTGTCATTGGATGAACAATTAGTTCATTTTCGTCCTCCCTAGGCTAATTCTTGTCCAATTAGGGTTTTTAACCAATCTTGTGCATCCAATAGATATTTTTGTGTCATTGGATGAACATTTAGGTCATTTTCATCCTCCCTAGGCTTATGCTTTTCCAATTAGGGTTTCTAACAAATCTTGTGCATCCAATAGTTGTGATTGTGTCATTGGATGAACATTTAGGTCATTTTCGTCCTCCCTAAACTTAACCTTGTCCATTTAGGGTTTCTAACCAATCTTGTGCATCCAATAGGTGTGTTTGTGTCATTGGATTAACAATTAGGTCATTTTCGTCCTCCCTAGGCTAATTCTTGTCCAATTAGGGTTTTTAACCAATCTTGTGCATTCAATGGGTGTTTTTGTGTTATTGGATGATCAATTAGGTCATTTTCGTCCTCCCTAGGATTATTATTGTCCAACTAGGGTTTCTAACCAATCTTGTGCATCCAATTGGGGTTTTTGTGTCATTGGATGAACAATTAGGTCATTTTCGTCCTCCCTAGGCTAATTCTTGTCCAATTAGGGTTTTTAACCAATCTTGTGCATCCAATAGGTGTTTTGTGTCATTGGATGAACATTTAAGTAATTTTCGTCCTCCCTGCACTTTATCTTGTCCAATTAGGGTTTTTAACCAATCTTGTGCATCGAATAGGTGTTTTGTGTCACTGGATGAACATTTACGTCATTTTCACCCTCCCTACACTTAATCTTGTCGAATTAGGGATTTTAACCAATCTTGTGCATCAAATAGGTGTTTTGTGTCATTGGATGAACATTTAGGTCATTTTCACCCTCCCTACAGTTAATCTTGTCTTATTAGGGTTTTTAACAAATCTTGTGCATCCAATACGTGTTTTGTGTCATTGGATGAACATTTACGTCATTTTCGTCCTCCCTACACTTTATCTTGTCCAATTAGGGTTTCTAACCAATCTTGTGCATCCAATTGGTGTTTTTGTGTCATTGGATGAACAATTAGGTCATTTTCGTCCTCCCTATGATAATTCTTGTCCAATTAGGGTTTTAAACCAATCTTCTGCATCCAAAAGGTGTTTTGTGTCATTGGATGAACATTTAGGTCATTTTCGACCTCCCTACACTTAATCTTGTCCAATTTGGGTTTTTAACCAATCTTGTGCATCCAATAGGTGTTTTGTGTCATTGGATGAACATTTAGGTCATTTTTGTCCTCCCTAGGCTAATTCTTGTCCAATTAGGGTTTTTAACCAATCTTGTGCATCCAATTGGTGTTTTGTGTCATTGGATCAACATTTAGGTCATTTTCGTCCTCCCTACACTTAATCTTGTCCAATTAGGGTTTTTAACCAATCTTGTGCATCCAATGGGTGTTTTTTTGTCATTGGATGAACATTTAGGTCATTTTCGTTCTCCCTAGGCTAATTCTTCTCCAATTAGGGTTTTTAACGAATATTATGCATCCAATAGGTGTTTTGTGTCATTGGATGAACATTTAGGTCATTTTCGTCCTCTCTAAACTTAATCTTGTCCCATTAGGGTTTCTAACCAATCTTGTGCATCCGATAGGTGTTTTTGTGTCATTGGATGAACAATTAGGTCATTTTCGTCCTCCCTAGGCTAATTCTTGTCGAATTAGGGTTTTTAACCAATCTTGTGCATCCAATTGGTGTTTTGTGTCATTGGATGAACACTTAGGTCATTTTCGTCCTCTCTAGGCTAATTCTTATCCAATAAGGGTTTTTAACCAATCTTGTGCGTCCAATAAGTGTTTTGTGTCATTGGATGAACATTTAGGTCATTTTCGACCTCCCCATATATAATCTTGTCCAATTAGGGTTTTTAACCAATCTTGTGCATCCAATAGGTGTTTTGTGTCATTGAATGAACATTTAGGTCATTTTCGTCCTCCCTACACTTTATCTTGTCCAATTAGGGTTTCTAACCAATCTTGTACATCCAATTGGTGTTTTTGTGTCATTGGATGAACAATTAGGTCATTTTCATCCTCCATAGGATAATTCTTGTCCAATTAGGGTTTTTAACAAATCTTGTGCATCCAATAGGTGTTTTGTGTCATTGGATGAACATTTAGGTCATTTTCGTCCTCCCTAGCTTAATTCTTATCCAATTAGGGTTTTTAACCAATCTTGTGCATCCAATAGGTGTTTTGTGTCATTGGATGAACATTTAGGTCATTTTCGTCCTCCCTACACTTAATCTTGTCCAATTAGGGTTTCTAACCAATCTCTTGCATCCGATAGGTGTTTTTGTGTCATTGGATGAACAACTAGGTCATTTTCTTCCTCCCTAAGCTAAATCTTGTCCAATTAGGGTTTTTAACCAATCTTGTGCATCCAATAGGTGTTTTTGTGTCATTGGTTGAACACTTAGGTCATTTTCGTCCTCCCTAGGCTAATTCTTATCCAATTAGGGTTTTTAACCAATCTTGTGCATCCAATACGTGTTTTGTGTCATTGGATGAACATTTAGGTCATTTTCGTCCTCCCTACACTTAATCTTGTCCAATTAGGGTTTTTATCCAATCTTGTGCATCCAATAGGTGTTTTGTGTCATTGGATGAATATTTAGGTCATTTTCGTCCTCCCTACACTTAATCTTGCCCAATTAGGGTTTTTAACCAATCTTGTGCATCCAACAGGTATTTTGTATCATTGGATGAACATTTAGGTCATTTTCGCTATCCCTACACTTTATCTTGTCCAATTAGGGTTTCTAACCAATCTTGTACATCCAATTGGTGTTTTTGTGTCATTGGATGAACAATTAGGTCATTTTCGTCCTCCCTAGGATAATTCTTGTCCAATTAGGGTTTTTATCAAATCTTGTGCATGCAACAGTTGTTTTGTGTCATTGGATGAACACTTAGGTTATTTTCGTCCTCCCTAGGCTAATTCTTTTCCAATTAGGGTTTTTAACCACTCTTGTGCATCCAATACGTGTTTGGTGTCATTGGATGAACATTTACGTCATTTTCGTCCTCCGTACACATTATCTTGTCCAATTAGGGTTTCTAACCAAACTTGTGCATCCAATTGGTGTTTCTGTGTCATTGGATGAACAATTAGGTCATTTTCGTCCTCCCTATGATAATTCTTGTCCAATTAGGGTTTTAAACAAATCTTCTGCATCCAATAGGTGTTTTGTGTCATTGGATGAACATTTAGGTCATTTTCGTCCTCCCTACACTTAATCGTGTCCAATTAGGGTTTTTAACCAATCTTGTCCATCCGATAGGATTTTGTGTCATTCGATGAACATTTACGTCATTTTCGTCCTCCCTACACTTAATCTTGTCCAATTAGGGTTTTTAACCAATATTGTGCATACAATAGGTATTTTGTATAATTGGATGAACATTTAGGTCATTTTCTCTATCCCTACACTTTATCTTGTCCAAATAGGGTTTCTAACCAATCTTATACATCCAATTGGTGTTTTTGTGTCATTGGATGAACAATTAGTTCATTTTCGTCCTCCCTAGGATAATTCTTGTCCAATTAGGGTTTTTATTAAATCTTGTGCACCTAATAGGTGTTTTGTGTCATTGGATGAACACTTAGGTTATTTTCGTTCCCCTAGGCTAATTCATATCCAATTAGCGTTTTTAACCGATCTTGTGCATCCAATACGTGTTTTGTGTCATTGGATGAACATTTACGTCATTTTCGTCCTCCCTACACTTTAGCTTGTCCAATTAGGGTTTCTAACCAATCTTGTGCATCCAATTGGTGTTTTTGTGTCATTGGATGAACAATTAGGTCATTTTCGTCCTCCCTATGATAATTCTTGTCCAATTAGGGTTTTAAACCAATCTTCTGCATCCAATAGGTGTTTTGTGTCATTGGATGAACATTTAGGTCATTTTCGCTCTCCCTACACTTTATCTTGTCCAATTAGGGTTTCTAACCAATCTTGTACATCCAATTGGTGTTTTTGTGTCATTGGATGAACAATTAGGTCATTTTCGTCCTCCCTAGGATAATTCTTGTCCAACTAGGGTTTCTAACCAATCTCTTGCATCCGATAGGAGTTTTTGTGTCATTGAATGAACAATTAGGTCATTTTCATCCTCCCTAAGCTAAATCTTTTCCAATTAGGGTTTTTAACCAATCTTATGCATCCAATAGGTGTTTTTGTGTCATTGGATGAACATTTAGGTCATTATCGTCCTCCCTAGGCTAATTCTTATCCAATTAGGGTTTTTAACCAATCTTGTGCATCCAATAGGTGTTTTGTGTCATTGGATGAACATTTAGGTCATTTTCACCCTCCCTACAGTTAATCTTGTCTAATTAGGGTTTTTAACCAATCTTGTGCATCGAATAGGTGTTTTGTGTCATTGGATGAACATTTAAGTCATTTTCGTCCTCCCTACACTTAATCTTGTCCAATTAGGGTTTTTAACCAATCTTGTGCATCCAATGGCTGTTTTTGTGTCATTGGATGAACAATTAGGTCCTTTTCGTCTTCCCTAGGCTAATTCTTGTCCAATTAGGGTTTTTAACCAATCTTGTGCATCCAATGGGTGTTTTTGTGTCATTGGATGAACATTTAGGTCATTTTCGTCCTCCCTAGGCTAATTCTTGTGCAATTAGGGTTTTTAACCAATATTGTGCATCCATTAGGTGTTTTGTGTCATTGGATGAACATTTAGGTTATTTTCGTCCTCTCTACACTTAATCTTGTCCAATTAGGGTTTCTAACCAATCTTGTGCATCCGATAGGTGTTTTTGTGTCACTGGATGAACAATTAGGTCATTTTCGTCCTCCCTAGGCTAATTCTTGTCAAATTATGGTTTTTAACGAATCTTGTGCATCCAATAGGTGTTTTTGTGTCATTGGATGAACATTTAGGTCATTTTCGTCCTGCCTAAACTTAATCTTGTCCAATTAGGGTTTCTAACCAATCTTGTGCATCCAATAGGTATTTTTGTATCATTGGATTAACAATTAGGTCATTTTCGTCCTCCCTAAATTTAATCTTGTCCAATTAGGGTTTCTAACCAATCTTGTGCATCCAATAGGTATTTTTGTATCATTGGATTAACAATTAGGTCATTTTCGTCCTCCCTAAACTTAATCTTGTCCAATTAGGGTTTCTAACCAATCTTGTGCATCCAATAGGTATTTTGTGTCATTGGATGAACATTTAGGTCATTTTCGTCCTCCCTAAACTTAATCTTGTCCAATTAGGGTTTCTAACCAATCTTGTGCATCCAATAGGTATTTTGTGTCATTGGATGAACATTTAGGTCATTTTCGTCCTCCCTAAACTTAATCTTGTCCAATTAGGGTTTCTAACCAATCTTGTGCATCCAATAGGTATTTTTGTATCATTGGATGAACATTTAGGTCAATTTCGTCCTCCCTACACTTAATCTTGTCCAATTAGGGTTTTTAACCAATCTTGTGCATCCGATAGGTGTTTTGTGTCTCATTGGATGAACATTTAGGTCATTTTCGTCCTTCCTAAACTTAATCTTGTCCAATTAGGGTTTCTAACCAATCTTGTGCATCCAATAGGTATTTTTGTGTGATTGGATTAACAATTAGGTCATTTTCGTCCTCCCTAAACTTAATCTTGTCCAATTAGGGTTTTCAACCAATCTTGTGCATCCAATAGGTATTTTGTGTCATTGGATGAACAATTAGGTCATTTTCGTCCTCCCTAGGTTAATTCTTATCCAATTAGGGTTTTTAACCAATCTTGTGCATCCAATAGGTGTTTTGTGTCATTGGATGAACATTTAGGTCATTTTCGTCCTCCCTACACTTAATCTTGTCCAATTAGGGTTTTTAACCAATCTTGTGCATCGAATAGGTGTTTTGTGTCATTGGATGAACATTTAGGTCATTTTCGTCCTCCCTACACTTAATCTTGTCCAATTAGGGTTTTTAACCAATCTTGTGCATCCAATGGCTGTTTTTGTGTCATTGGATGAACAATTAGGTCCTTTTCGTCTTCCCTAGGCTAATTCTTGTCCAATTAGGTTTTTTAACCAATCTTGTGCATCCAATAGGTGTTTTTGTCTCATTGGATGAACATTTAGGTCATTTTCGTCCTCCCTAAACTTAATCTTGTCCAATTAGGTCATTTTCGTCCTCCCTAGGCTAATTCTTGTCCAATTTGGGTTTTTAACCAATCTTGTGCATCCAATACGAGTTTTTGTGACATTGGATGAACATTTAGGTCATTTTCACCCTCCCTATAGTTAATCTTGTCTAATTAGGGTTTTTAACCAATCTTGTGCATCCAATAGGTATTTTGTGTCATTGGATGAACAATTAGGTCATTTTCGTCCTCCCTAGGTTAATTCTTATCCAATTAGGGTTTTTAACCAATCTTGTGCATCCAATAGGTGTTTTGTGTCATTGGATGAACATTTAGGTCATTTTCGTCCTCCCTACACTTAATCTTGTCCAATTAGGGTTTTTAACCAATCTTGTGCATCGAATAGGTGTTTTGTGTCATTGGATGAACATTTAGGTCATTTTCGTCCTCCCTACACTTAATCTTGTCCAATTAGGGTTTTTAACCAATCTTGTGCATCCAATAGGTGTTTTGTGTCATTGGATGAACATTTAGGTCATTTTTGTCCTCTCTACACGTAATCTTGTGCAACTAGGATTTTTAACCAATCTTGTGCATCGAATAGGTATTTTGTGTCATTGGATGAACATTTAGGTCATTTTCGTCCTTCCTACACATAATCTTGTCCAATTACGGTTTTTAACCAATCTTGTGCATCGAATAGGTGTTTTTGTGTCATTGGATGAACAATTAGGTCATTTTCGTCCACCCTAGGCTAATTCTTGTCCAATTAGGGTTTCTAACCAATCTTGTGCATCCAATAGGTGTTTTTGTGTCATTGGATGAACAATTAGGTCATTTTCGTCCACCCTAGGCTAATTCTTGTCCAATTAGGGTTTCTAACCAATCTTGTGCATCGAATTGGTGTTTTGTGTCATTGGATGAACAATTAGGTCATTTTCTTCCTCCCGAGGCTAATTCTTGTCCAATTAGGATTTCTAACCAATCTTGTGCATCCAATAGGTGTTTTTGTGTCATTGGATGAACATTTAGGTCATTTTCGTCCTCCCTAAACTTAATCTTGTCCAATTAGGGTTTCTAACCAATCTTGTGCATCCAATAGGTGTTTTTGTGTCATTGGATGGACAATTAGGTCATTTTCGTCCTGCCTAGGCTAATTCCTGTCCAATTAGGGTTTTTAACCAATCTTGTGCATCCAATAGGTGTTTTGTGTCATTGGATGAACATTTAGGTCATTTTCGTCCTCCCTACACTTAATCTTGTCCAATTAGGGTTTTTAACCAATCTTGTGCATCCAATGGCTGTTTTTGTGTCATTGGATGAACAATTAGGTCATTTTCGTCCTCCTTAGGCTAATTCATGTCCAATTAGGTTTTTTAACAAAACTTGTGCATCCAACAGGTGTTTTTGTGTCATTGGATAAACATTTAGGTCATTTTCATCCTCCCTAGGCTTATGCTTGTCCAATTAGGGTTTCTAACAAATCTTGTGCATCCAATAGTTGTGTTTGTGTCATTGGATGAACATTTAGGTCATTTTCGTCCTCCCTACACTTATTCTTGTCCAATTAGGGTTTTTAACCAATCTTGTGCATCCAATAGGTGTTTTGTGTCATTGGATGAACATTTAGGTCATTTTCGTCCTCCCTACACTTAATCTTGTCCAATTAGGGTTTTTAACCTATCTTGTGCATCCAATGGCTGTTTTTGTGTCATTGGATGAACAATTAGGTCATTTTCGTTCTCCCTAGGCTAATTCTTGTCCATTTAGGTTTTTTAACCAATCGTGTGCATCCAATAGGTGTCTTGGGTCATTGGATGAACATTTAGGTCATTTTCATCCTCCCTAGGCTTATGCTTGTGCAATTAGGGTTTCTAAAAAATCTTGTCCATCAAATAGTTGTGTTTGTGTCATTGGATGAACATTTAGGTCATTTTCGTCCTCCCTAGGCTAATTCCTGTCCAATTAGGTTTTTTAACCAATCGTGTGCATCCAATAGGTGTCTTGGGTCATTGGATGAACATTTAGTTCATTTTCATCCTCCCTAGGCTTATGCTTGTGCAATTAGGGTTTCTAAAAAATCTTGTCCATCCAATAGTTGTGTTTGTGTCATTGGATGAACATTTAGGTCATTTTCGTCCTCCCTACACTTAATCTTGTCCAATTCGGGTTTTTAACCAATCTTGTGCATCCAATAGGTGTTTTGTGTCATTGGATGAACATTTAAGTCATTTTCGTCCTCCCTACACTTAATCTTGTCCAATTAGGGTTTTTAACCAATCTTGTGCATCCAATAGGTGTTTTGTGTCATTGGATGAACATTTAGGTCATTTTCACCCTCCCTACACTTAATCTTGTCCAATTAGGGTTTTTAACCAATCTTGTGCATCCAATGGCTGTTTTTGTGTCATTGGATGAACAATTAGGTCCTTTTCGTCTTCCCTAGGCTAATTCTTGTCCAATTAGGTTTTTTAACCAATCTTGTGCATCCAATAGGTGTTTTTGTGTCATTGGATGAACATTTAGGTCATTTTCATCCTCCCTAGGCTTATGCTTGTCCAATTAGGGTTTTTAACAAATCTTGTGCATCCAATAGTTGTGTTTGTGTCATTGGATGAACATTTAGGTCATTTTCGTCCTCCCTACACTTAATCTTGTCCAATTAGGGTTTTTAACCAATCTTGTGCATCAAATAGGTGTTTTGTGTCATTGGATGAACATTTAGGTCATTTTCGTCCTCCCTACACTTAATCTTGTCCAATTAGGGTTTTTAACAAATCTTGTGCATCCAATAGGTGTTTTGGTGTCATTGGATGAACATTTAGGTCATTTTCATCCTCCCTAGGCTTATGCTTGTCCAATTAGGGTTTCTAACAAATCTTGTGCATCCAATAGTTGTGTTTGTGTCATTGGATGAACATTTAGGTCATTTTCACCCTCCCTACAGTTAATCTTGTCTAATTAGGGTTTTTAACCAATCTTGTGCATCGAATAGGTGTTTTGTGTCATTGGATGAACATTTAGGTCATTTTCGTCCTCCCTACACTTAATCTTGTCTAATTAGGGTTTTTAACCAATCTTGTGCATCGAATAGGTGTTTTGTGTCATTGGATGAACATTTAGGTCATTTTCGTCCTCCCTACACTTAATCTTGTCCAATTAGGGTTTTTAACCAATCTTGTGCATCCAATGGCTGTTTTTGTGTCATTGGATGAACATCTAGGTCATTTTCGTCTTCCCTAGGCTAATTCTTGTCCAATTAGGTTTTTTAACCAATCTTGTGCATCCAATAGGTGTTTTTGTATCATTGGATGAACATTTAGGTCATTTTCATCCTCCCTAGGCTTATGCTTGTCCAATTAGGGTTTCTAACAAATCTTGTGCATCCAATAGTTGTGTTTGTGTCATTGGATGAACATTTACGTCATTTTCGTCCTCCCTAAACTTAATCTTGTCCAATTAGGGTTTTTAACCAATCTTGTGCATCGAATAGGTGTTTTGTGTCATTGGATGAACATTTAGGTCATTTTCGTCCTCCCTACACTTAATCTTGTCCAATTAGGGTTTTTAACCAATCTTGTGCATCCAATGGCTGTTTTTGTGTCATTGGATGAACAATTAGGTCCTTTTCGTCTTCCCTAGGCTAATTCTTGTCCAATTATATTTTTTAACCAATCTTGTGCATCCAATAGGTGTTTTTGTGTCATTGGATGTACATTTAGGTCATTTTCATCCTCCCTAGGCTTATGCTTGTCCAATTAGGGTTTCTAACAAATCTTGTGCATCCAATAGTTGTGTTTGTGTCATTGGATGAACATTTAGGTCATTTTCGTGCTCCCTACACTTAATCTTGTCCAATTAGGGTTTTTAACCAATCTTGTGCATCAAATAGGTGTTTTGTGTCATTGGATGAACATTTAGGTCATTTTCGTCCTCCCTACACTTAATCTTGTCCAATTAGGGTTTTTAACCAATCTTGTGCATCCGATAGGTGTTTTTGTGTCATTGGATGAACATTTAGGTCATTTTCGTCCTCCCCAAACTTAATCTTGTCCAATTAGGGTTTCTAACCAATCTTGTGCATCCAATAGGTATTTTTGTATCATTGGATGAACAATTAGGTCATTTTCGTCCTCCCTAGGCTAATTCTTGTCCAATTTGGGTTTTTAACCAATCTTGTGCATCCAATACGAGTTTTTGTGTCATTGGATGAACATTTAGGTCATTTTCACCCTCCCTACAGTTATTCTTGTCTAATTAGGGTTTTTAACCAATCTTGTGCATCGAATAGGTGTTTTGTGTCATTGGATGAACATTTAGGTCATTTTCGTCCTCCCTACACTTAATCTTGTCCAATTAGGGTTTTTAACCAATCTTGTGCATCCAATGGCTGTTTTTGTGTCATTGGATGAACAATTAGGTCCTTTTCGTCTTCCTAGGCTAATTCTTGTCCAATTAGGTTTTTTAACCAATCTTGTGCATCCAATAGGTGTTTTTGTGTCATTGGATGAACATTTAGGTCATTTTCATCCTCCCTAGGCTTATGCTTGTCCAATTAGGGTTTTTAACCAATCTTGTGCATCCAATAGGTGTTTTGTGTCATTGGATGAACATTTACGTCATTTTCACCCTCCCTACACTTAATCTTGTCCAATTAGGGTTTTTAACCAATCTTGTGCATCGAATAGGTGTTTTGTGTCATTGGATGAACATTTAGGTCATTTTCGTCCTCCCTACACTTAATCTTGTCCAATTAGGGTTTTTAACTAATCTTGTGCATCCAATGGCAGTTTTTGTGTCATTGGATGAACAATTAGGTCCTTTTCGTCTTCCCTAGGCTAATTCTTGTCCAATTAGGTTTTTTAACCAATCTTGTGCATCCAATAGGTGTTTTTGTGTCATTGGATGAACATTTAGGTCATTTTCATCCTCCCTAGGCTTATGCTTGTCCAATTAGGGTTTCTAACAAATCTTGTGCAGCCAATAGTTGTGTTTGTGTCATTGGATGAACATTTAGGTCATTTTCGTCCTCCCTACACTTAATCTTGTCCAATTAGGGTTTTTAACCAATCTTGTGCATCCAATAGGTGTTTTGTGTCATTGGATGAACATTTAGGTCATTTTCACCCTCCCTACACTTAATCTTGTCCAATTAGGGTTTTTAACCAATCTTGTGCATCGAATAGGTGTTTTGTTTCATTGGATGAACATTTAGGTCATTTTCATCCTCCCAAGGCTAATTCTGGTCCAATTACGGTTTTTAACGAATATTGTGCATCCAATAGGTGTTTTGTGTCATTGGAGGAACATTTAGGTCATTTTCGTCCTCCCTAAACTTAATCTTGTCCAATTAGGTCATTTTCGTCCTCCCTAGGCTAATTCTTGTCCAATTTGGGTTTTTAACCAATCTTGTGCATCCAATACGAGTTTTTATGACATTGGATGAACATTTAGGTCATTTTCACCCTCCCTACAGTTAATCTTGTCTAATTAGGGTTTTTAACCAATCTTGTGCATCGAATAGGTGTTTTGTGTCATTGGATGAACATTTAGGTCATTTTCGTCCTCCCTACACTTAATCTTGTCCAATTAGGGTTTTTAACTAATCTTGTGCATCCAATGGCAGTTTTTGTGTCATTGGATGAACAATTAGGTCCTTTTCGTCTTCCCTAGGCTAATTCTTGTCCAATTAGGTTTTTTAACCAATCTTGTGCATCCAATAGGTGTTTTTGTGTCATTGGATGAACATTTAGGTCATTTTCATCCTCCCTAGGCTTATGCTTGTCCAATTAGGGTTTCTAAAAAATCTTGTGCATCCAATAGTTGTGTTTGTGTCATTGGATGAACATTAAGGTAATTTTCGTCCTCCCTACACTTAATCTTGTCCAATTAGGGTTTTTAACCAATCTTGTGCATCAAATAGGTGTTTTGTGTCATTGGATGAACATTTAGGTCATTTTCGTCCTCCCTACACTTAATCTTGTCCAATTAGGGTTTTCAACCAATCTTGTGCATCCGATAGGTGTTTTTGTGTCATTGGACGAACATTTAGGTCATTTTCGTCCTCCCTAAACTTAATCTTGTCCAATTAGGGTTTCTAACCAATCTTGTGCATCCAATAGGTATTTTTGTATCATTGGATGAACAATTAGGTCATTTTCGTCCTCCCTAGGCTAATTCTTGTCCAATTAGGGTTTTTAACCAATCTTTTGCATCCAATACGAGTTTTTGTGTCATTGGATGAACATTTAGGTCATTTTCACCCTCCCTACAGTTAATCTTGTCTAATTAGGGTTTTTAACCAATCTTGTGCATCGAATAGGTGTTTTGTGTCATTGGATGAACATTTAGGTCATTTTCGTCCTCCCTACACTTAATCTTGTCCAATTAGGGTTTTTAACCAATCTTGTGCATCCAATGGCTGTTTTTGTGTCATTGGATGAACAATTTGGTCCTTTTCGTCTTCCTAGGCTAATTCTTGTCCAATTAAGTTTTTTAACCAATCTTGTGCATCCAATAGGTGTGTTTGTGTCATTGGATGAACATTTAGGTCATTTTCATCCTCCCTAGGCTTATGCTTGTCCAATTAGGGTTTTTAACCAATCTTGTGCATCCAATAGGTGTTTTGTGTCATTGGATGAACATTTACGTCATTTTCACCCTCCCTACACTTAATCTTGTCCAATTAGGGTTTTTAACCAATCTTGTGCATCAAATAGGTGTTTTGTGTCATTGGATGAATATTTAGGTCATTTTCGTCCTCCCTACACTTAATCTTGTCCAATTAGGGTTTTTAACCAATCTTGTGCATCCGATAGGTGTTTTTGTGTCATTGGATGAACATTTAGGTCATTTTCGTCCTCCCTAAACTTAATCTTGTCCAATTAGGGTTTCTAACCAATCTTGTGCATCCAATAGGTATTTTTGTATCATTGGATAAACAATTAGGTCATTTTCGTCCTCCCTAGGCTAATTCTTGTCCAATTTGGGTTTTTAACCAATCTTGTGCATCCAATAGAGTTTTTGTGTCATTGGATGAACATTTAGGTCATTTTCACCCTCCCTACAGTTAATCTTGTCTAATTAGGGTTTTTAACCAATCTTGTGCATCGAATAGGTGTTTTGTGTCATTGGATGAACATTTAGGTCATTTTCGTCCTCCCTACACTTAATCTTGTCCAATTAGGGTTTCTAACCAATCTTGTGCATCCAATAGGTGTTTTTGTATCATTGGATGAACAATTAGGTCATTTTCGTAATTCTTGTCCAATTTGGGTTTTTAACCAATCTTGTGCATCCAATAGGTGTTTTGTGTCATTGGATGAACATTTAGGTCATTTTCACCCTCCCTACACTTAATCTTGTCCAATTAGGGTTTTTAACCAATCTTGTGCATCAAATAGGTGTTTTGTGTCATTGGAAGAACATTTAGGTCATTTTCGTCCTCCTTACACTTAATCTTGTCCAATTAGGGTTTTTAACCAATCTTGTGCATCCGATAGGTGTTTTGTGTCATTGGATGAACATTTAGGTCATTTTCACCCTCCCTACAGTTAATCTTGTCTAATTAGGGTTTTTAACCAATCTTGTGCATCGAATAGGTGTTTTGTGTCATTGGATGAACATTTAGGTCATTTTCGTCCTCCCTACACTTAATCTTGTCTAATTAGGGTTTTTAACCAATCTTGTGCATCGAATAGGTGTTTTGTGTCATTCGATGAACATTTAGGTCATTTTCGACCTCCCTACACTTAAGCTTGTCCAATTTGGGTTTTTAGCCAATCTTGTGCATCCAATGGCTGTTTTTGTGTCATTGGATGAATATTTAGGTCATTTTCGTCCTCCCTACACATAATCTTGTCCAATTAGGGTTTTGAACCAATCTTGTGCATCCAATAGGTGTTTTGTGTCAATGGATGAACATTTAGGTCATTTTAAGTCCTCCCTACACTTTATCTTGTCCAATTAGGGTTTCTAACCAATCTTGTGCATCCAATTGGGGTTTTTGTGTCATTGGATGAACAATTAGGTCATTTTCGTCCTCCCTAGGATTATTATTGTCCAATTAGGGTTTTTAACAAATCTTGTGCATCCAATAGGTGTTTTTGTATCATTGGATGAACATTTAGGTCATTTTCACCCTCCCTACACTTCATCTTGTCCAATTAGGGTTTTTAACCAATCTTGTGCATCCAATAGGTGTTTTGTGTCATTGGATGAACAATTAGTTCATTTTTGTCCTCCCTAGGCTAATTCTTGTCCAATTAGGGTTTTTAACCAATCTTGTGCATCCAATAGATATTTTTGTGTCACTGGATGAACATTTAGGTCATTTTCATCCTCCCTAGGCTTATGCTTGTCCAATTAGGGTTTCTAACAAATCTTTTGCATCCAATAGTTGTGTTTTTGTCATTGGATGAACATTTAGATCATTTTCGTCCTCCCTACACTTTATCTTGTCCAATTAGGGTTTTTAACCAATCTTGTGCATCAAATAGGTGTTTTGTGTCATTGGATGAACATTTAGGTCATTTTCGTCCTCCCTACACTTAATCTTGTCCAATTAGGGTTTTTAACCAATCTTGTGCATCCAATGGCTGTTTTTGTGTCATTGGATGAACAATTAGGTCCTTTTCGTCTTCCCTAGGCTAATTCTTGTCCAATTAGGTTTTTTAACCAATCTTGTGCATCCAATAGGTGTTTTTGTGTCATTGGATGAACATTTAGGTCATTTTCATCCTCCCTAGGCTTATGCTTGTCCAATTAGGGTTTCTAACAAATCTTGTGCAGCCAATAGTTGTGTTTGTGTCATTGGATGAACATTTAGGTCATTTTCGTCCTCCCTACACTTAATCTTGTCCAATTAGGGTTTTTAACCAATAGGTGTTTTGTGTCATTGGATGAACATTTAGGTCATTTTCACCCTCCCTACACTTAATCTTGTCCAATTAGGGTTTTTAACCAATCTTGTGCATCGAATAGGTGTTTTGTTTCATTGGATGAACATTTAGGTCATTTTCATCCTCCCAAGGCTAATTCTGGTCCAATTACGGTTTTGAACGAATATTGTGCATCCAATAGGTGTTTTGTGTCATTGGATGAACATTTAGGTCATTTTCGTCCTCCCTAAACTTAATCTTGTCCAATTAGGTCATTTTCGTCCTCCCTAGGCTAATTCTTGTCCAATTTGGGTTTTTAACCAATCTTGTGCATCCAATACGAGTTTTTGTGACATTGGATGAACATTTAGGTCATTTTCACCCTCCCTACAGTTAATCTTGTCTAATTAGGGTTTTTAACCAATCTTGTGCATCGAATAGGTGTTTTGTGTCATTGGATGAACATTTAGGTCATTTTCGTCCTCCCTACACTTAATCTTGTCCAATTAGGGTTTTTAACCAATCTTGTGCATCCAATGGCTGTTTTTGTGTCATTGGATGAACAATTAGGTCCTTTTCGTCTTCCCTAGGCTAATTCTTGTCCAATTAGGTTTTTTAACCAATCTTGTGCATCCAATAGGTGTTTTTGTCTCATTGGATGAACATTTAGGTCATTTTCGTCCTCCCTAAACTTAATCTTGTCCAATTAGGTCATTTTCGTCCTCCCTAGGCTAATTCTTGTCCAATTTGGGTTTTTAACCAATCTTGTGCATCCAATACGAGTTTTTGTGACATTGGATGAACATTTAGGTCATTTTCACCCTCCCTATAGTTAATCTTGTCTAATTAGGGTTTTTAACCAATCTTGTGCATCCAATAGGTATTTTGTGTCATTGGATGAACAATTAGGTCATTTTCGTCCTCCCTAGGTTAATTCTTATCCAATTAGGGTTTTTAACCAATCTTGTGCATCCAATAGGTGTTTTGTGTCATTGGATGAACATTTAGGTCATTTTCGTCCTCCCTACACTTAATCTTGTCCAATTAGGGTTTTTAACCAATCTTGTGCATCCAATGGCTGTTTTTGTGTCATTGGATGAACAATTAGGTCATTTTCGTCCTCCTTAGGCTAATTCATGTCCAATTAGGTTTTTTAACAAAACTTGTGCATCCAACAGGTGTTTTTGTGTCATTGGATAAACATTTAGGTCATTTTCATCCTCCCTAGGCTTATGCTTGTCCAATTAGGGTTTCTAACAAATCTTGTGCATCCAATAGTTGTGTTTGTGTCATTGGATGAACATTTAGGTCATTTTCGTCCTCCCTACACTTAATCTTGTCCAATTAGGGTTTTTAACCAATCTTGTGCATCCAATAGGTGTTTTGTGTCATTGGATGAACATTTAGGTCATTTTCACCCTCCATACACTTAATCTTGTCCAATTAGGGTTTTTAACCAATCTTGTGCATCCAATGGCTGTTTTTGTGTCATTGGATGAACAATTAGGTCCTTTTCGTCTTCCCTAGGCTAATTCTTGTCCAATTAGGTTTTTTAACCAATCTTGTGCATCCAATAGGTGTTTTTGTGTCATTGGATGAACATTTAGGTCATTTTTATCCTCCCTAGGCTTATGCTTGTCCAATTAGGGTTTCTAACAAATCTTGTGCATCCAATAGTTGTGTTTGTGTCATTGGATGAACATTTAGGTCATTTTCGACCTCCCTACACTTCATCTTGTCTAATTTGGGTTTTTAGCCAATCGTGTGCATCCAATGGCTGTTTTTGTGTCATTGGATGAATGTTTAGGTCATTTTCGTCCTCCCTACACTTTATCTTGTCAAACTAGGGTTTCTAACCAATCTTGTGCATCCAATGGGTGGTTTTGTGTCCTTGGATGAACAATTAGGTCATTTTCGTCCTCCCTAGGCTAATTCTTGTCCAATTAGGTTTTTTAACCAATCTTGTGCATCCAATAGGTGTTTTTGTATCATTGGATGAACAATTAGGTCATTTTCGTCCACCCTAGGCTAATTCTTGTCCAATTAGGGTTTTTAACGAATCTTGTGCATCCAATACGTGTTTTTGTGTCATGGGATGAACATTGAGGTCATTTTCTCCCTCCCTACAGTTAATCTTGTCTAATTATGGTTTTTAACCAATCTTGTGCATCGAATAGGTGTTTTGTGTCATTGGATGAACATTTAGGTCATTTTCGTCCTCCCTACACTTAATCTTGTCCAATTAGGGTTTCTAACCAATCTTATGCATCCAATTGGTGTTTTTGTGTCATTAGATGAACAATTAGGTCATTTTCGTCCTCCCTAGGATAATTCTTGTCCAATTAGGGTATTTAACAAATCTTGTGCATCCAATAGGTGTTTTGTGTCATTGCATGAAAACTTAGGTCATTTTCGTCCTCCAGAGGCTAATTCTTATCCAATTAGGGTTTTTAACCAATCTTGTGCATCAAATAGGTGTTTTGTGTCATTGGATGAACATTTAGGTCATTTTCGTCCTCCCTACACTTAATCTTGTCCAATTAGGGTTTTTAACCAATCTTATGCATCCGATAGGTGTTTTTGTGTCATTGGATGAACGTTTAGGTCATTTTCGTCCTCCCTAAACTTAATCTTGTCCAATTAGGGTTTCTAACCAATCTTGTGCATCCAATAGGTATTTTTGTATCATTGGATGAACAATTAGGTCATTTTCGTCCTCCCTAGGCTAATTCTTGTCCAATTTGGGTTTTTAACCAATCTTGTGCATCCAATACGAGTTTTTGTGTCATTGGATGAACATTTAGGTCATTTTCACCCTCCCTACAGTTATTCTTGTCTAATTAGGGTTTTTAACCAATCTTGTGCATCGAATAGGTGTTTTGTGTCATTGGATGAACATTTAGGTCATTTTCGTCCTCCCTACACTTAATCTTGTCCAATTAGGGTTTTTAACCAATCTTGTGCATCCAATGGCTGTTTTTGTGTCATTGGATGAACAATTAGGTCCTTTTCGTCTTCCCTAGGCTAATTCTTGTCCAATTAGGTTTTTTAACCAATCTTGTGCATCCAATAGGTGTTTTTGTGTCATTGGATGAACATTTAGGTCATTTTCGTCCTCCCTAAACTTAATCTTGTCCAATTAGGGTTTCTAACCAATCTTGTGCATCCAATAGTTGTGTTTGTATCATTGGATTAACAATTAGGTCATTTTCGTCCTCCCTAAACTTAATCTTGTCCAATTAGGGTTTCTAACCAATCTTGTGCATCCAATAGGTATTTTGTGTCATTGGATGAACATTTAGGTCATTTTCGTCCTCCCTAAACTTAATCTTGTCCAATTAGGGTTTCTAACCAATCTTGTGCATCCAATAGGTATTTTTGTATCATTGGATGAACATTTAGGTCAATTTCGTCCTCCCTACACTTAATCTTGTCCAATTAGGGTTTTTAACCAATCTTGTGCATCCGATAGGTGTTTTGTGTCTCATTGGATGAACATTTAGGTCATTTTCGTCCTCCCTAAACTTAATCTTGTCCAATTAGGGTTTTCAACCAATCTTGTGCATCCAATAGGTATTTTGTGTCATTGGATGAACAATTAGGTCATTTTCGTCCTCCCTAGGTTAATTCTTATCCAATTAGGGTTTTTAACCAATCTTGTGCATCCAATAGGTGTTTTGTGTCATTGGATGAACATTTAGGTCATTTTCGTCCTCCCTACACTTAATCTTGTCCAATTAGGGTTTTTAACCAATCTTGTGCATCCAATAAGTGTTTTGTGTCATTGGATGAACATTTAGGTCATTTTCGTCCTCCCTACACTTTATCTTGTCCAATTAGGGTTTCTAACCAATCTTGTGCATCCAATAGGTGTTTTTGTGTCATTGGATGAACATTTAGATCATTTTCATCCTCCCTAGGCTTATGCTTGTTCAATTAGGGTTTCTAACAAATCTTGTGCATCCAATAGTTGTGTTTGTGTCATTGGATGAACATTTAGGTCATTTTCGTCCTCCCTACACTTAATCTTGTCCAATTAGGGTTTTTAACCAATCTTGTGCATCCAATGGCTGTTTTTGTGTCATTGGATGAACAATTAGGTCCTTTTCGTCTTCCCTAGGCTAATTCTTGTCCAATTAGGTTTTTTAACCAATCTTGTGCATCCAATAGGTGTTTTTGTGTCATTGGATGAACATTTAGGTCATTTTCATCCTCCCTAGGCTTATGCTTGTCCAATTAGGGTTTCTAACAAATCTTGTGCAGCCAATAGTTGTGTTTGTGTCATTGGATGAACATTTAGGTCATTTTCGTCCTCCCTACACTTAATCTCTTCCAATTAGGGTTTTTAACCAATCTTGTGCATCCAATAGGTGTTTTGTGTCATTGGATGAACATTTAGGTCATTTTCACCCTCCCTACACTTAATCTTGTCCAATTAGGGTTTTTAACCAATCTTGTGCATCGAATAGGTGTTTTGTTTCATTGGATGAACATTTAGGTCATTTTCATCCTCCCAAGGCTAATTCTGGTCCAATTACGGTTTTTAACGAATATTGTGCATCCAATAGGTGTTTTGTGTCATTGGAGGAACATTTAGGTCATTTTCGTCCTCCCTAAACTTAATCTTGTCCAATTAGGTCATTTTCGTCCTCCCTAGGCTAATTCTTGTCCAATTTGGGTTTTTAACCAATCTTGTGCATCCAATACGAGTTTTTATGACATTGGATGAACATTTAGGTCATTTTCACCCTCCCTACAGTTAATCTTGTCTAATTAGGGTTTTTAACCAATCTTGTGCATCGAATAGGTGTTTTGTGTCATTGGATGAACATTTAGGTCATTTTCGTCCTCCCTACACTTAATCTTGTCCAATTAGGGTTTTTAACTAATCTTGTGCATCCAATGGCTGTTTTTGTGTCATTGGATGAACAATTAGGTCCTTTTCGTCTTCCCTAGGCTAATTCTTGTCCAATTAGGTTTTTTAACCAATCTTGTGCATCCAATAGGTGTTTTTGTGTCATTGGATGAACATTTAGGTCATTTTCATCCTCCCTAGGCTTATGCTTGTCCAATTAGGGTTTCTAACAAATCTTGTGCAGCCAATAGTTGTGTTTGTGTCATTGGATGAACATTTAGGTCATTTTCGTCCTCCCTACACTTAATCTTGTCCAATTAGGGTTTTTAACCAATAGGTGTTTTGTGTCATTGGATGAACATTTAGGTCATTTTCACCCTCCCTACACTTAATCTTGTCCAATTAGGGTTTTTAACCAATCTTGTGCATCGAATAGGTGTTTTGTTTCATTGGATGAACATTTAGGTCATTTTCATCCTCCCAAGGCTAATTCTGGTCCAATTACGGTTTTGAACGAATATTGTGCATCCAATAGGTGTTTTGTGTCATTGGATGAACATTTAGGTCATTTTCGTCCTCCCTAAACTTAATCTTGTCCAATTAGGTCATTTTCGTCCTCCCTAGGCTAATTCTTGTCCAATTTGGGTTTTTAACCAATCTTGTGCATCCAATACGAGTTTTTGTGACATTGGATGAACATTTAGGTCATTTTCACCCTCCCTATAGTTAATCTTGTCTAATTAGGGTTTTTAACCAATCTTGTGCATCCAATAGGTATTTTGTGTCATTGGATGAACAATTAGGTCATTTTCGTCCTCCCTAGGTTAATTCTTATCCAATTAGGGTTTTTAACCAATCTTGTGCATCCAATAGGTGTTTTGTGTCATTGGATGAACATTTAGGTCATTTTCGTCCTCCCTACACTTAATCTTGTCCAATTAGGGTTTTTAACCAATCTTGTGCATCCAATGGCTGTTTTTGTGTCATTGGATGAACATCTAGGTCATTTTCGTCTTCCCTAGGCTAATTCTTGTCCAATTAGGTTTTTTAACCAATCTTGTGCATCCAATAGGTGTTTTTGTGTCATTGGATGAACATTTAGGTCATTTTCATCCTCCCTAGGCTTATGCTTGTCCAATTAGGGTTTCTAACAAATCTTGTGCAGCCAATAGTTGTGTTTGTGTCATTGGATGAACATTTAGGTCATTTTCGTCCTCCCTACACTTAATCTTGTCCAATTAGGGTTTTTAACCAATCTTGTGCATCCAATAGGTGTTTTGTGTCATTGGATGAACATTTAGGTCATTTTCACCCTCCCTACACTTAATCTTGTCCAATTAGGGTTTTTAACCAATCTTGTGCATCGAATAGGTGTTTTGTTTCATTGGATGAACATTTAGGTCATTTTCATCCTCCCAAGGCTAATTCTGGTCCAATTACGGTTTTTAACGAATATTGTGCATCCAATAGGTGTTTTGTGTCATTGGAGGAACATTTAGGTCATTTTCGTCCTCCCTAAACTTAATCTTGTCCAATTAGGTCATTTTCGTCCTCCCTAGGCTAATTCTTGTCCAATTTGGGTTTTTAACCAATCTTGTGCATCCAATACGAGTTTTTATGACATTGGATGAACATTTAGGTCATTTTCACCCTCCCTACAGTTAATCTTGTCTAATTAGGGTTTTTAACCAATCTTGTGCATCGAATAGGTGTTTTGTGTCATTGGATGAACATTTAGGTCATTTTCGTCCTCCCTACACTTAATCTTGTCCAATTAGGGTTTTTAACTAATCTTGTGCATCCAATGGCTGTTTTTGTGTCATTGGATGAACAATTAGGTCCTTTTCGTCTTCCCTAGGCTAATTCTTGTCCAATTAGGTTTTTTAACCAATCTTGTGCATCCAATAGGTGTTTTTGTGTCATTGGATGAACATTTAGGTCATTTTCATCCTCCCTAGGCTTATGCTTGTCCAATTAGGGTTTCTAACAAATCTTGTGCAGCCAATAGTTGTGTTTGTGTCATTGGATGAACATTTAGGTCATTTTCGTCCTCCCTACACTTAATCTTGTCCAATTAGGGTTTTTAACCAATAGGTGTTTTGTGTCATTGGATGAACATTTAGGTCATTTTCACCCTCCCTACACTTAATCTTGTCCAATTAGGGTTTTTAACCAATCTTGTGCATCGAATAGGTGTTTTGTTTCATTGGATGAACATTTAGGTCATTTTCATCCTCCCAAGGCTAATTCTGGTCCAATTACGGTTTTGAACGAATATTGTGCATCCAATAGGTGTTTTGTGTCATTGGATGAACATTTAGGTCATTTTCGTCCTCCCTAAACTTAATCTTGTCCAATTAGGTCATTTTCGTCCTCCCTAGGCTAATTCTTGTCCAATTTGGGTTTTTAACCAATCTTGTGCATCCAATACGAGTTTTTGTGACATTGGATGAACATTTAGGTCATTTTCACCCTCCCTACAGTTAATCTTGTCTAATTAGGGTTTTTAACCAATCTTGTGCATCGAATAGGTGTTTTGTGTCATTGGATGAACATTTAGGTCATTTTCGTCCTCCCTACACTTAATCTTGTCCAATTAGGGTTTTTAACCAATCTTGTGCATCCAATGGCTGTTTTTGTGTCATTGGATGAACAATTAGGTCCTTTTCGTCTTCCCTAGGCTAATTCTTGTCCAATTAGGTTTTTTAACCAATCTTGTGCATCCAATAGGTGTTTTTGTGTCATTGGATGAACATTTAGGTCATTTTCATCCTCCCTAGGCTTATGCTTGTCCAATTAGGGTTTCTAACAAATCTTGTGCAGCCAATAGTTGTGTTTGTGTCATTGGATGAACATTTAGGTCATTTTCATCCTCCCTACACTTAATCTTGTCCAATTAGGGTTTTTAACCAATCTTGTGCATCCAATAGGTATTTTGTGTCATTGGATGAACATTTAGGTCATTTGCACCATCCCTACACTTAATCTTGTCCAATTAGGGTTTTTAACCAATCTTGTGCATCGAATAGGTGTTTTGTTTCATTGGTTGAACATTTAGGTCATTTTCGTCCTCCCTAAACTTAATCTTGTCCAATTAGGGTTTCTAACCAATCTTGTGCATCCAATAGGTATTTTTGTGTCATTGGATGAACATTTAGGTCATTTTCACCCTCCCTACACTTAATCTTGTCCAATTAGGGTTTTTAACCAATCTTGTGCATCGAATAGGTGTTTTGTGTCATTGGATGAACATTTAGGTTATTTTCGTCCTCCCTAAACTTAATCTTGTCCAATTAGGGTTTCTATCCAATCTTGTGCATCCAATAGGTATTTTTGTGTCATTGGATGAACATTTAGGTCATTTTCACCCTCCCTACACTTAATCTTGTCCAATTAGGGTTTTTAACCAATCTTGTGCATCGAATAGGTGTTTTGTGTCATTGGATGAATATTTAGGTCATTTTCGTCCTCCCTACACTTAATCTTGTCCCATTAGGGTTTTAAACCAATCTTGTGCATCCAATAGGATTTTGTGTCATTGGATGAAAATTTAGGTCATTTTCGTCCTCCCTACACTTAATCTTGTCCAATTAGGGTTTTTAACCAATCTTGTGCATCCAATAGGTATTTTGTGTCATTGGATGAACATTTAGGTCATTTTCGTCCTCCCTAGGCTAATTCTAGTCCAATTAGGGTTTTTAACCAATCCTGTGCATCCAATGGGTGTTTTTGTGTCATTGGATGAACATTTAGGTCATTTTCGTCCTCCCTAGGCTAACTCTTGTCAAATTAGGGTTTTTAACCAATATTGTGCATCCATTAGGTGTTTTGTGTCATTGGATGAACATTTAGGTTATTTTCGTCCTCTCTACACTTAATCTTGTCCAATTAGGGTTTCTAACCAATCTTGTGCATCCGATAGGTGTTTTTGTGTCACTGGATGAACAATTAGGTCATTTTCGTCCTCCCTAGGCTAATTCTTGTCAAATTATGGTTTTTAACGAATCTTGTGCATCCAATAGGTGTTTTGTGTCATTGAATGAACACTTAGGTCATTTTCGTCCTCTCTAGACTAATTCTTATCCAATTAGGGTTTGTAACCAATCTTGTGCATCCAACAAGTGTTTTGTGTCATTGGACGAACATTTAGGTCATTTTCGTCCTCCCCACATTTAATCTTGTCCAATTAGGGTTTTTAACCAATTTTGTGCATCCAATAGGTGTTTTGTGTCATTGGATGAACATTTAGGTCATTTTCGTTCTCCCTACACTTAATCTTGTCCAATTAGGGTTTTTAACTAATCTTGTGCATCCAATGGGTGTTTTTGTGTCATTGGATGAACAATTAGGTCATTTTCTTCCTCCCTAGGTTAATTCTTGTCCAATTAGGGTTTTTAACCAATCTTGTGCATCCAATAGGTGTTTTGTGTCATTGGATGAACATTTAGGTCATTTTTGTCCTCCCTAGGCTAATTCTTGTCCAATTAGGATTTTTAACCAATCTTGTGCATCCAATAGGTGTTTTGTGTCATTGGATGAATATTTAGGACATTTTGGTCCTCCCTACACTTAATCTTGTCCGATTAGGGTTTTTAACCAATCTTGTGCATCCAATAGGTATTTTTGTATCATTGGATGAACAATTAGGTCATTTTCGTCCTACGTAGGCTAATTCTTGTCCAATTTGGGTTTTTAACCAATCTTGTGCATCCAATACGAGTTTTTGTGTCATTGGATGAACATTTAGTCATTTTCACCCTCCCTACAGTTAATCTTGTCTAATTAGGGTTTTTAACCAATCTTGTGCATCGAATAGGTGTTTTGTGTCATTGGATGAACATTTAGGTCATTTTCGTCCTCCCTACACTTAATCTTGTCCAATTAGGGTTTTTGACGAATCTTGTGCATCCAATGGCTGTTTTTGTGTCACTGGATGAACAATTAGGTCCTTTTCGTCTTCCCTAGGCTAATTCTTGTGCAATTAGGTTTTTTAACCAATCTTGTGCATCCAATAGGTGTTTTTGTGTCATTGGATGAACATTTAGGTCATTTTCATCCTCCCTAGGCTTATGCTTGTCCAATTAGGGTTTTTAACCAATCTTGTGCATCCAATAGGTGTTTTGTATCATTGGATGAACATTTACGTCATTTTCACCCTCCCTACACTTAATCTTGTCCAATTAGGGTTTTTAACCAATCTTGTGCATCAAATAGGTGTTTTGTGTCATTGAATGAACATTTAGGTCATTTTCGTCCTCCCTACACTTAATCTTGTCCAATTAGGGTTTTTAACCAATCTTGTGCATCCGATAGGTGTTTTTGTGTCATTGGATGAACATTTAGGTCATTTTCGTCCTCCCTAAACTTAATCTTGTCCAATTAGGGTTTCTAACCAATCTTGTGCATCCAATAGGTTTTTTTGTATTATTAGAAGAACAATTAGGTCATTTTCGTCCTCCCTAGGCTAATTCTTGTCCAATTTGGGTTTTTAACCAATCTTGTGCATCCAATACGAGTTTTTGTGACATTGGATGAACATTTAGGTCATTTTCACACTCCCTACAGTTAATCTTGTCTAATTAGGGTTTTTAACCAATCTTGTGCATCGAATAGGTGTTTTGTGTCATTGGATGAACATTTAGGTCATTTTCGTCCTCCCTACACTTAATCTTGTCCAATTAGGGTTTTTAACCAATCTTGTGCATCCAATGGCTATTTTTGTGTCATTGGTTGAACAATTAGGTCCTTTTCGTCTTCCCTAGGCTAATTCTTGTCCAATTAGGTTTTTTAACCAATCTTGTGCATCCAATAGGTGTTTTTGTGTCATTGGATGAACATTTAGGTCATTTTCATCCTCCCTAGGCTTATGCTTGTCCAATTAGGGTTTCTAACAAATCTTGTGCAGCCAATAGTTGTGTTTGTGTCATTGGATGAACATTTAGGTCATTTTCGTCCTCCCTACACTTAATCTTGTCCAATTAGGGTTTTTAACCAATCTTGTGCATCCAATAGGTGTTTTGAGTCATTGGATGAACATTTAGGTCATTTTCACCCTCTCTACACTTAATCTTGTCCAATTAGGGTTTTTAACCAATCTTGTGCATCGAATAGGTGTTTTGTTTCATTGGACGAACATTTAGGTCATTTTCGACCTCCCTACACTTAATCTTGTCCAATTAGGGTTTTTAGCCAATCTTGTGCATCCAATGGCTGTTTTTGTGTCATTGGATGAATATTTAGGTCATTTTCGTCCTCCCTACACATAATCTTGTCCAATTAGGGTTTTGAACCAATCTTGTGCATCCAATAGGTCTTTTGTGTCAATGGATTAACATTTAGGTCATTTTAAGTCCTCCCTACACTTTATCTTGTCCAATTAGGGTTTCTAACCAATCTTGTGCATCCAATTGGGGTTTTTGTGTCATTGGATGAACAATTAGGTCATTTGCGTCCTCCCTAGGATTATTATTGTCCAATTAGGGTTTTTAACAAATCTTGTGCATCCAATAAGGTGTTTTTGTATCATTGGATGAACATTTAGGTGATCTTCACCCTCCCTACACTTAATCTTGTCCAATTAGGGTTTTTAACCAATCTTGTGCATCGAATAGGTGTTTTGTGTCATTGGATGAACAGTTAGTTCTTTTTCGTCCTCCCTAGGCTATTTCTTGTCCAATTCGGGTTTTTAACCAATCTTGTGCATCCAATAGATGTTTTTGTGTCATTGGATGAACATTTAGGTCATTTTCATCCTCCCTAGGCTTATGCTTGTCCAATTAGGGTTTTTAACCAATCTTGTGCATTAAATGGGTGTTTTTGTGTTATTGGATGAACAATTAGGTCATTTTTGTTCTCCCTAAGCTAAATCTTGTCCAATTAGGGTTTTTAACCAATCTTGTGCATCCAATAAGTTTTTTTGTGTCATGGAATGAACATTTAGGTCATTTTCATCCTCCCTAAGCTTATGCTTGTCCAATTAGGGTTTCTAACAAATCTTGTGCATCCAATAGTTGTGTTTGTGTCATTGGATGAACATTTAGGTCATTTTCGTCCTCCCTAAACTTAATCTTGTCCAATTAGGGTTTCTAACCAATCTGGTGCATCCAATAGGTGTTTTTGTATCATTGGATGAACAATTAGGTCATTTTCGTCCTCCCTAGGCTAATTCTTTTCCAATTTGGGTTTTTAACCAATCTTGTGCATCCAATAAGTGTTTTTGTGTCATTGGATGAACATTTAAGTCATTTTCATCCTCCCTACACTTTATCTTGTCCAATTAGGGTTTCTAACCAATCTTGTGCATCCAATTGATATTTTTGTGTCATTAGATGAACAATTAGGTCATTTTCGTCCTCCCTAGGATAATTGTTGTCCAATTAGGGTTTTTAACAAATCTTGTGCATCCAATAGGTGTTTTGTGTCATTGGATGAACATTTAAGTCATTTTCATCCTCCCTACACTTTATCTTGTCCAATTAGGGTTTCTAACCAATCTTGTGCATCCAATTGATATTTTTGTGTCATTAGATGAACAATTAGGTCATTTTCGTCCTCCCTAGGATAATTGTTGTCCAATTACGGTTTTTAACAAATCTTGTGCATCCAATAGGTGTTTTGTGTCATTGGATGAACATTTACGTCATTTTCACCCTCCCTACACTTAATCTTGTCCAATTAGGGCTTTTAACCAATCTTGTGCATCCAATAGGTGTTTTGTGTCATTGGATGAACATTTACGTCATTTTCACCCTCCCTACACTTAATCTTGTCGAATTAGGGATTTTAACCAATCTTGTGCATCAAATAGGTGTTTTGTGTCATTGGATGAACATTTAGGTCATTTTCGTCCTCCCTACACTTAATCTTGTCCAATTAGGGTTTTTAACCAATCTTGTGCATCCGATAGGTGTTTTTGTGTCATTGGATGAACAATTAGGTCATTATCGTCCTCCCTAGTCTAATTCTTGTCCAATTTGGGTTTTTAACCAATCTTGTGCATCCAATACGAGTTTTTGTGTCATTGGATGAACATTTAGGTCATTTTCACCCTCCCTACAGTTAATCTTGTCTAATTAGGGTTTTTAACCAATCTTGTGCATCAAATAGGTGTTTTGTGTCATTGGATGAACATTTAGGTCATTTTCGTCCTCCCTACACTTAATCTTGTCCAATTAGGGTTTCTAACCAATCTTGTGCATCCAATTGGTGTTTTTGTGTCATTGGATGAACAATTAGGTCATTTTCATTCTCCCTATGATAATTCTTGTCCAATTAGGGTTTTCAACCAATCTTCTGCATCCAAAAGGTGTTTTGTGTCATTGGATGAACATTTAGGTCATTTTCGACCTCCCTACACTTAATCTTGTCCAATTTTGGTTTTTAACCAATCTTGTGCATCCAATAGGTGTTTTGTGTCATTGGATGAACATTTAGGTCATTTTCACCCTCCCTACACTTAATCTTGTCCAATTAGGGTTTTTAACCAATCTTGTGCATCAAATAGGTGTTTTGTGTCATTGGATGAACATTTAGGTCATTTTCGTCCTGCCTACACTTAATCTTGTCCAATTATGGTTTTTAACCAATCTTGTGCATCCGATAGGTGTTTTTGTGTCATTGGATGAACAATTAGCTCATTTTCGTCCTCCCTAGGCTAATTCTTGTCCAATTTGGGTTTTTAACCAATCTTGTGCATCCAATACGATTTTTTGTGTCATTGGATGAACATTTAGGTCATTTTCACCCTCCCTACAGTTAATCTTGTCTAATTAGGGTTTTTAACAAATCTTGTGCATCCAATAGGTGTTTTGTGTAATTGGATGAACAGTTACGTTATTTTCGTCCTCCCTAGGCTAATTCTTATCCAATTAGGGTTTTTAACCAATCTTGTGCATCCAATTCGTGTTTTGTGTCATTGGATGAACATTTACGTCATTTTCGTCATCCCTACACTTTATCTTGTCCAATTAGGGTTTCTAACCAATCTTGTGCATCCAATTAGTGTTTTTGTGTCATTGGATGAACAATTAGGTCATTTTCGTCCTCCCTATGATAATTCTTGTCGAATTAGGGTTTTAAACCAGTCTTCTGCATCCAAAAGGTGTTTTGTGTCATTGGATGAACATTTAGGTCATTTTCGACCTCCCTACACTTAATCTTGTCCAATTTGGGTTTTTAACCAATCTTGTGCATCCAATAGATGTTTTGTGTCATTGGATGAACATTTAGGTCATTTTTGTCCTCCCTAGGCTAATTCTTGTCCAATTAGGGTTTTTAACCAATCCTGTGCATCCAATTGGTGTTTTGTGTCATTGGATCAACATTTAGGTCATTTTCGTCCTCCCTACACTTAATCTTGTCCAATTAGGGTTTTTAACCATTCTTGTGCATCCAATGGGTGTTTTTGTGTCATTGGATGAACATTTAGGTCATTTTCGTCCTCCCTAGGTTAATTCTTGTCCAATTAGGGTTTTTAACGAATATTGTGCATCCAATAGGTGTTTTGTGTCATTGGATGAACATTTAGGTCATTTTCGTCCTCCCTACACTTAATCTTGTCCAATTAGGGTTGTTAACCAATCTTGTGCATCCGATAGGTGTTTTTGTGTCATTGGATGAACAATTAGGTCATTTTCGTCCTCCCTAGACTAATTCTTGTCCAATTTGGGTTTTTAACCAATCTTGTGCATCCAATACGAGTTTTTGTGTCATTGGATGAACATTTAGGTCATTTTCGTCCTCCCTACACTTTATCTTGTCCAATTAGGGTTTCTAACCAATCTTGTGCATCCAATTCGTGTTTTTGTGTCATTGGATGAACAATTAGGTCATTTTCGTTCTCTCTATGATAATTCTTGTCCAATTAGGGTTTTAAACCAATCTTCTGCATCCAAAAGGTGTTTTGTGTCATTGGATGAACATTTAGGTCATTTTCGACTTCCCTACACTTAATCTTGTCCAATTTGGGTTTTTAACCAATCTTGTGCATCCAATAGGTGTTTTGTGTCATTGGATGAACATTTAGGTCATTTTTGTCCTCCCTAGGCTAACTCTTGTCCAATTAGGGTTTTTAACCAATCTTGTGCATCCAATTGGTGTTTTGTGTAATTGGATCAACATTTAAGTCATTTTCGTCCTCCCTACACTTAATCTTGTCCAATTAAGGTTTTTAACCAATCTTGTGCATCCAATAGGTGTTTTTGTGTCATTGGATGAACATTTAGGTCATTTTCGTCCTCCCAAGGCTAATTCTTGTCCAATTAGGGTTTTTAACGAATATTGTGCATCCAATAGGTGTTTTGTGTCATTGGATGAACATTTAGGTCATTTTCGTCCTCTCTAAACTTAATCTTGTCCAATTAGGGTTTTTAACGAATCTTGTGCATTCGATAGGTGTTTTTGTGTCATTGGATGAACAATTAGGTCATTTTCGTCCTTCTTAGGCAAATTCTTGTCCAATTTGGGTTTTTAACCAATCTTGTGCATCCAATACGATTTTTTGTGTCCTTGGATGGACATTTAGGTCATTTTCACCCTCCCTACAGTTAATCTTGTCTAATTAGGGTTTTTAACAAATCTTGTGCATCCAATAGGTGTTTTGTGTAATTGGATGAACACTTACGTTATTTTCGTCCTCCCTAGGCTAATTCTTATCCAATTAGGGTTTTTAACCAATCTTGTGCATCCAATACGTGTTTTGTGTCATTGGATGAACATTTACGTCATTTTCGTCCTCCCTACACTTTATCTTGTCCAATTAGGGTTTCTAACCAATCTTGTGCATCCAATTGGTGTTTTTGTGTCATTGGATGAACAATTAGGTCATTTTCGTCCTCCCTATGATAATTCTTGTCCAATTTGGGTTTTTAACCAATCTTGTGCATCCAATAAGTGTTTTGTGTCATTGGATGAACATTTAGGTCATTTTTGTACTCCCTAGGCTAATTCTTGTCCAATTAGGGTTTTTAACCAATCTTGTGCATCCAATTGGTGTTTTGTGTCATTGGATCAACATTTAGGTCATCTACGTCCTCCCTACACTTAATCTTGTCCAATTAGGGTTTTTATCCAATCTTGTGCATCCAATAGGTGTTTTGTGTCATTGGATGAATATTTAGGTCATTTTCGTCCTCCCTACACTTAATCTTGTCCAATTAGGGTTTTTAACCAATCTTGTCCATCCAATAGGATTTTGTGTCATTCGATGAACATTTACGTCATTTTTGTCCTCCCTACACTTAATCTTGTCCAATTAGGGTTTTTAACCAATCTTGTGCATCCAATACGTATTTTGTATCATTGGATGAACATTTAGGTCATTTTCGCTATCCCTACATTTTATCTTGTCCAATTAGGGTTTCTAACCAATCTTGTACATCGAATTGGTGTTTTTGTGTCATTGGATGAACAATTAGGTCATTTTCGTCCTCCCTATGATAATTCTTGTCCAATTAGGGTTTTAAACCAATCTTCTGCATCGAAAAGGTGTTTTGTGTCATTGGATGAACATTTACGTCATTTTCGTCCTCCCTACACTTAATCTTGTCCAATTAGGGTTTTTAACCAATCTTGTGCATCCAATAGGTATTTTGTATCATTGGATGAACATTTAGGTCATTTTCTCTATCCCTACACTTTATCTTGTCCAAATAGGGTTTCTAACCAATCTTATACATCCAATTGGTGTTTTTGTGTCATTGGATGAACAATTAGGTCATTTTCGTCCTCCTTAGGATAATTCTTGTCCAATTAGGGTTTTTAACAAATCTTGTGCATCCAATAGGTGTTTTGTGTCATTGGATGAACACTTAGGTTATTTTCGTCCTCCCTACACTTAATCTTGTCCAATTAGGGTTTCTAACCAATCTCTTGCATCCGATAGAAGTTTTTGTGTCATTGAATGAACAATTAGGTCATTTTCATCCTCCCTAAGCTAAATCTTTTCCAATTAGGGTTTTTAACCAATCTTGTGCATCCAATAGGTGTTTTTGTGTCAATGGATGAACATTTAGGTCATTATCGTCCTCCCTAGGCTAATTCTTATCCCATTAGGGTTTTTAACCAATCTTGTGCATCCAATAGGTGTTTTGTGTCATTGGATGAACATTTAGGTCATTTTCGTCCTCCCTACACTTAATCTTGTCCAATTAGGATTTTTAACCAATCTTGTGCATCCAATAGGTATTTTGTGTCATTGGATGAACATTTAGGTCATTTTCGTCCTCCCTAGGCTAATTCTGGTCCAATTAGGGTTTTTAACCAATCTTGTGTATCCAATGGGTGTTTTTGTGTCATTGGATGAACATTTAGGTCATTTTCGTCTTCCCTAGGCTAATTCTTGTCCAATTAGGGTTTTTAACCAATATTATGCATCCATTAGGTGTTTTGTGTCATTGGATGAACATTTAAGTCATTTTCGTCCTCTCTAGACTTAATCTTGTCCAATAAGGGTTTCTAACCAATCTTGTGCATCCGATAGGTGTTTTTGTGTCACTGGATGAACAATTAGGTCATTTTCGTCCTCCCTAGGCTAATTCTTGTCAAATTAGGGTTTTTAACGAATCTTGTGCATCCAATAGGTGTTGTGTGTCATTGAATGAACACTTAGGTCATTTTCGTCCTCCCTAAGCTAATTCTTGTCCAATTAGGGTTTGTAACCAATCTTGTGCATCCAATAAGTGTTTTGTGTCATTGGATGAACATTTAGGTCATTTTCGTCCTTCCCACATTTAATCTTTTCCAATTAGGGTTTTTAACCAATCTTGTGCATCCAATAGGTGTTTTGTGTCATTGGATGAACATTTAGGTCATTTTCGTTCTCCCTACACTTAATCTTGTCCAATTAGGGTTTTTAACTAATCTTGTGCATCCAATGGGTGTTTTTGTGTCATTGGATGAACAATTAGGTCATTTTGGTCCTCCCTAGGTTAATTCTTATCCAATTAGGGTTTTTAACCAATCTTGTGCATCCAATAGGTGTTTTGTGTCATTGGATGAACATTTAGGTCATTTTCGTCATCCCTACACTTAATCTTGTCCAATTAGGGTTTCTAACCAATCTTGTGCATCCGATAGGTGTTTTTGTGTCATTGGATGAACAATTAGGTCATTTTCTTCCTCCCTAAGCTAAATCTTGTCCAATTAGGGTTTTTAACCAATCTTGTGCATCCAATAGGTGTTTTTGTGTCATTGGTTGAACACTTAGGTCATTTTCGTCCTCCCTAGGCTAATTCTTATCCAATTAGGATTTTTAACCAATCTTGTGCATCCAATACGTGTTTTGTGTCATTGGATGAACATTTAGGTCATTTTCGTCTTCCCTACCCTTAACCTTGTCCAATTAGAGTTTTTAACCAATCTTGTGCATCCAATAGGTGTTTTGTGTCATTGGATGAATATTTAGGTCATTTTCGTCCTCCCTACACTTAATCTTGTCCAATTAGGGTTTTTAACCAATCTTGTGCATCCAATAGGTGTTTTGTGTCATTGGATGAATATTTAGGTCATTTTCGTCCTCCCTACACTTAATCTTGTCCAATTAGGGTTTTTAACCAATCTTGTGCATCCAATTGGATTTTGTCATTGGACGAACATTTACGTCATTTTCGTCCTCCCGACACTTAATCTTGTCCAATTAGGGTTTTCAACCAATCTTGTGCATCCAATAGGTATTTTGTGTCATTGGATGAACAATTAGGTCATTTTCGTCCTCCCTAGGTTAATTCTTATCCAATTAGGGTTTTTAACCAATCTTGTGCATCCAATAGGTGTTTTGTGTCATTGGATGAACATTTAGGTCATTTTCGTCCTCCCTACACTTAATCTTGTCCAATTAGGGTTTCTAACCAATCTTGTGCATCCGATAGGTGTTTTTGTGTCATTGGTTGAACACTTAGGTCATTTTCGTCCTCCCTAGGCTAATTCTTATCCAATTAGGATTTTTAACCAATCTTGTGCATCCAATACGTGTTTTGTGTCATTGGATGAACATTTAGGTCATTTTCGTCCTCCCTACACTTAATCTTGTCCAATTAGGGTTTTTAACCAATCTAGTGCTGCCAATAGGTGTTTTGTGTCATTGGATGAATATTTAGGTCATTTTCGTCCTCCCTACACTTAATCTTGTCCAATTAGGGTTTTTAACCAATCTTGTGCATCCAATAGGATTTTGTCATTGGACGAACATTTACGTCATTTTCGTCCTCCCTACACTTAATCTTGTCGAATTAGGGTTTTTAACCAATCTTGTGCATCCAATAGGTATTTTGTGTCATTGGATGAACATTTAGGTCATTTCGCTCTCCCTACACTTTATCTTGTCCAATTAGGGTTTCTAACCAATCTTGTACATCCAATTGGTGTTTTTGTGTCATTGGATGAACAATTACGTCACTTTCGAACTCCCTAGGCTAATTCTTATCCAATTAGGGTTTTTAACCAATCTTGTGCATCCAATAGGTGTTTTGTGTCATTGGATGAACATTTAGGTCATTTTCGTCCACCCTACAATTAATCTTGTCCAATTAGGGTTTCTAACGAATCTTGTGCATCGGATAGGTGTTTTTGTGTCGTTGGATGAACAATTAGGTCATTTTCTTCCTCCCTAAGCTAAATCTTGTCCAATTAGGGTTTGTAACCAATCTTGTGCATCCAGTAGGTGTTTTTGTGTCATTGGTTGAACACTTAGGTCATTTTCGTCCTCCCTAGGCTAATTCTTATCGAATTAGGGTTTTTAACCAATCTTGTGCATCCAATACGTGTTTTGTGTCATTGGATGAACATTTAGGTCATTTTCGTCCTCCCTACACTTAATCTTGTCCAATTAGGGTTTTTAACCAATCTTGTGCATCCAATAGGTGTTTTGTGTCATTGGATGAATATTTAGGTCATTTTCGTCCTCCCTACACATTATCTTGTCCAATTAGGGTTTCTAACCAATCTTGAGTATCCAATAGGTGGTTTTGTGTCATTGGATGAACATTTAGGTCATTTTTATCCTCCCTAGGCTTATGCTTGTTCAATTAGGGTTTCTAACCAATCTTGTGCAGCCAATAGTTATATTTGTGTCGTTGGATGAACGTTTAGGTCATTTTTGTCCTCCATAAACTTAACCTTGTCCAATTAGGGTTTCTAACCAATCTTGTGCATCCAATAGGTGTTTTGTGTCATTGGATGAACAATTAGGTCATTTTCGTCCTCCCTACACTTAATCTTGTCCAATTAGGGTTTTTAACCAATCTTGTGCATCCAATAGGTGTTTTGTGTCATTGGATGAACAATTAGGTCATTTTCGTCCTCCCTAGGCTAATTCTTGTCCAATTAGGGTTTTTAACCAATCTTGTGCATCCAATAGGTGTTTTGTGTCATCGGATGAACATTTAGGTCATTTTTGTCCCCCCTACACTTAATCTTGTCCAATTAGGGTTTTTAACCAATCTTGAGTATCCAATAGGTGGTTTTGTGTCATTGGATGAACATTTAGGTCATTTTTATCCTCCCTAGGCTTATGCTTGTTCAATTAGGGTTTCTAACCAATCTTGTGCAGCCAATAGTTATATTTGTGTCGTTGGATGAACGTTTAGGTCATTTTTGTCCTCCATAAACTTAACTTTGTCCAATTAGGGTTTCTAACCAATCTTGTGCATCCAATAGGTGTTTTGTGTCATTGGATGAACAATTAGGTCATTTTCGTCCTCCCTAGGCTAATTCTTGTCCAATTAGGGTTTTTAACCAATCTTGTGCATCCAATAGGTGTTTTGTGTCATCGGACGAACATTTAGGTCATTTTTGTCCCCTCTACACTTAATCTTGTCCAATTAGGGTTTTTAACCAATCTTGTGCATCCAATAGGTGTTTTGTGTCATTGGATGAACAATTAGGTCATTTTCGTCCTCCCTAGGCTAATTCTTATCCAATTAGGGTTTTTAACCAATCTTGTGCATCCAATAGGTGTTTTGTGTCATCGGATGAACATTTAGGTCATTTTTGTCCCCCCTACACTTAATCTTGTCCAATTAGAGTTTTTAACCAATCTTGTGCATCCAATAGGTGTTTTGTGTCATTGGATGAACATTTAGGTCATTTTCGTCCTCCCTACACTTTATCTTGTCCAATTAAGGTTTCTAACCAACCTTGTGCATCCAATTGGTGTTTTTGTGTCATTGGATGAACAATTAGGTCATTTTCGTCCTCCCTAGGATAATTCTTGTCCAATTAGGATTTTTAACAAATCTTGTGCATCCAATAAGAGTTTTGTGTCATTGGATTAACACTTAGGTCATTTTCGTCCTCCATAGGCTAATTCTTATCCAATTAGGGTTTTTAACCAATCTTGTGCATCGAATAGTTGTGTTTGTGTCGTTGAATGAACATTTAGGTCATTTTCGTCCATCCTACACTTAATCTTTTCCAATTAGGGTTTTTAACCAATCTTGTGCATCCAATAGGTGTTTTGTGTCATTGGATGAACAATTAGGTCATTTTCGTCCTCCCTAGGATAATTCTTGTCCAATTAGGGTTTTTAACCAATCTTGTGCATCCAATAGGTGTTTTGTGTCATTGGATGAATATTTCGGTCATTTTCGTCCTCCCTATACTTAATCTTGTCCAATTTGGGTTTTTAACCAATCTTGTGCATCCAATAGGTGTTTTGGGTCATTGGATGAACATTTAGGTCATTTTCGTCCTCCCTACATTTTATCTTGTCCAATTAGGGTTTCTAACCAATCTTGTGCATCCAGTTGGTGTTTTTGTGTCATTGGATGAACAATTAGGTCATTTTCGTCCTCCCTAGGATAATTCTTGTCCAATTAGGGTTTTTAACCAATCTTGTGCATCCAATAGGTGTTTTGTGTCATTGGATGAATATTTAGGTCATTTTCGTCCTCCCTACACTTAATCTTGTCCAATTAGGGTTTTTAACCAATCTTGTGCATCCAATTGGATTTTGTCATTGGACGAACATTTACGTCATTTTCGTCCTCCCTACACTTAATCTTGTCCAATTAGGGTTTTCAACCAATCTTGTGCATCCAATAGGTATTTTGTGTCATTGGATGAACAATTAGGTCATTTTCGTCCTCCCTAGGTTAATTCTTATCCAATTAGGGTTTTTAACCAATCTTGTGCATCCAATAGGTGTTTTGTGTCATTGGATGAACATTTAGGTCATTTTCGTCCTCCCTACACTTAATCTTGTCCAATTAGGGTTTTTAACCAATCTTGTGCATCCGATAGGTGTTTTGTGTCATTGGAAGAACATTTAGGTCATTTTCGTATTTTCGTCCTCCCTACACTTAATCTTGTCCAATTAGGGTTTTTAACCAATCTTGTGCATCCAATAGGTGTTTTGTGTCATTGGATGAACAATTAGGTCATTTTCGTCCTCCCTAGGCTAATTCTTGTCCAATTAGGGTTTTTAACCAATCTTGTGCATCCAATAGGTGTTTTTGTCTCATTGGATGAAAAATTACGTCATTTACGTCCTCCCTAGTGGAATTCTTGTCCAATTAGGGTTTTTTAACCAATCTTGTGCATCCAATAGGTGTTTTGTGTCATTGGATGAACAATTAGGTCATTTTCGTCCTCCCTAGGCTAATTCTTGTCCAATTAGGGTTTTTAACCAATGTAGTGCATCCAATAGGTGTTTTGTGTCATTGGATGAATATTTAGGTCATTTTCGTCCTCCCTACACTTAATCTTGTCCAATTAGGGTTTTTAACCAATCTTGTGCATCCAATAGGTGTTTTGTGTCATTGGATGAACAATTAGGTCATTTTCGTCCTCCCTAGGCTAATTCTTATCCAATTAGGGTTTTTAACCAATCTTGTGCATCCAATTGGTGTTTTTGTGTCATTGGATGAACAATTAGGTCATTTTCGTCCTCCCTAGGATAATTCTTGTCCAATTAGGATTTTTAACAAATCTTGTGCATCCAATAGGAGTTTTGTGTCATTGGATTAACACTTAGGTCATTTTCGTCCTCCCTAGGCTAATTCTTGTCCAATTAGGGTTTTTAACCAATCTTGTGCATCCAATAGGTGTTTTGTGTCATCGGACGAACATTTAGGTCATTTTTGTCCCCTCTACACTTAATCTTGTCCAATTAGGGTTTTTAACCAATCTTGTGCATCCAATAGGTGTTTTGTGTCATTGGATGAACAATTAGGTCATTTTCGTCCTCCCTAGGCTAATTCTTATCCAATTAGGGTTTTTAACCAATCTTGTGCATCCAATAGGTGTTTTGTGTTATCGGATGAACATTTAGGTCATTTTTGTCCCCCCTACACTTAATCTTGTCCAATTAGAGTTTTTAACCAATCTTGTGCATCCAATAGGTGTTTTGTGTCATTGGATGAACATTTAGGTCATTTTCGTCCTCCCTACACTTTATCTTGTCCAATTAAGGTTTCTAACCAACCTTGTGCATCCAATTGGTGTTTTTGTGTCATTGGATGAACAATTAGGTCATTTTCGTCCTCCCTAGGATAATTCTTGTCCAATTAGGATTTTTAACAAATCTTGTGCATCCAATAGGAGTTTTGTGTCATTGGATTAACACTTAGGTCATTTTCGTCCTCCTTAGGCTAATTCTTATCCAATTAGGGTTTTTAACCAATCTTGTGCATCCAATAGTTGTGTTTGTGTCGTTGGATCAAAATTTAGGTCATTTTCGTCCTCCCTACATTTAATCTTGTCCAATTAGGGTTTTTAACCAATCTTGTGCATCCAATAGGTGTTTTGTGTCATTGGATGAATATTTAGGTCATTTTCGTCCTCCCTACACTTAATCTAGTCCAATTAGGGTTTTTAACCAATCTTGTGCATCCAATAGGTGTTTTTGTGTCATTGGATGAACATTTAGGTCATTTTCGTCCTCCCTACACTTTATCTTGTCCAATTAAGGTTTCTAACCAACCTTGTGCATCCAATTGGTGTTTTTGTGTCATTGGATGAACAATTAGGTCATTTTCGTCCTCCCTAGGATAATTCTTGTCCAATTAGGATTTTTAACAAATCTTGTGCATCCAATAGGAGTTTTGTGTCATTGGATTAACACTTAGGTCATTTTCGTCCTCCATAGGCTAATTCTTATCCAATTAGGGTTTTTAACCAATCTTGTGCATCGAATAATTGTGTTTGTGTCGTTGAATGAACATTTAGGTCATTTTCGTCCATCCTACACTTAATCTTGTCCAATTAGGGTTTTTAACCAATCTTGTGCATCCAATAGGTGTTTTGTGTCATTGGATGAACATTTAGGTCATTTTTGTCCTCCCTACACTTAATCAAGTCCAATTAGGGTTTCTAACCAATCTTGTGCATCCAATAGGTGTTTTGTGTCATTGGATGAACAATTAGGTCATTTTCGTCCTCCCTAGGCTAATTCTTGTCCAATTAGGGTTTTTAACCAATCTTGTGCATCCAATAGGTGTTTTGTGTCATCGGATGAACATTTAGGTCATTTTTGTCCCCTCTACACTTAATCTTGTCCAATTAGGGTTTTTAACCAATCTTGTGCATCCAATAGGTGTTTTGTGTCATTGGATGAACATTTAGGTCATTTTCGTCCTCCCTAGGCTAATCCTTATCCAATTAGGGTTTTTAATCAATCTTGCGCATCGAATAGGTGTTTTGTGTCATTGGATGAACATTTAGGTCAGTTTCGTCCCTCCTACACTTAATCTTGTCCAATTAGGGTTTTTAACCAATCTTGTGCATCCAATTGGATTTTGTCATTGGACGAACATTTACGTCATTTTCGTCCTCCCTACACTTAATCTTGTCCAATTAGGGTTTTCAACCAATCTTGTGCATCCAATAGGTATTTTGTGTCATTGGATGAACAATTAGGTCATTTTCGTCCTCCCTAGGTTAATTCTTATCCAATTAGGGTTTTTAACCAATCTTGTGCTTCCAATAGGTGTTTTGTGTCATTGGATGAACATTTAGGTCATTTTCGTCCTCCCTACACTTAATCTTGTCCAATTAGGGTTTTTAACCAATCTAGTGCATCCAATAGGTGTTTTGTGTCATTGGATGAATATTTAGGTCATTTTCGTCCTCCCTACACTTAATCTTGTCCAATTAGGGTTTTTAACCAATCTTGTGCATCCAATAGGATTTTGTCATTGGACGAACATTTACGTCATTTTCGTCCTCCCTACACTTAATCTTGTCGAATTAGGGTTTTTAACCAATCTTGTGCATCCAATAGGTATTTTGTGTCATTGGATGAACATTTAGGTCATTTCGCTCTCCCTAAACTTTATCTTGTCCAATTAGGGTTTCTAACCAATCTTGTACATCCAATTGGTGTTTTTGTGTCATTGGATGAACAATTACGTCACTTTCGAACTCCCTAGGCTAATTCTTATCCAATTAGGGTTTTCAACCAATCTTGTGCATCCAATATGTGTTTTGTGTCATTGGATGAACATTTAGGTCATTTTCATCCACCCTACACTTAATCTTGTCCAATTAGGGTTTATAACCAATCTTGTGCATCGGATAGGTGTTTTTGTGTCGTTGGATGAACAATTAGGTCATTTTCTTCCTCCCTAAGCTAAATCTTGTCCAATTAGGGATTTTAACCAATCTTGTGCATCCAGTAGGTGTTTTTGTGTCATTGGTTAAACACTTAGGTCATTTTCGTCCTCCCTAGGCTAATTCTTATCGAATTAGGGTTTTTAACCAATCTTGTGCATCCAATACGTGTTTTGTGTCATTGGATGAACATTTAGGTCATTTTCGTCCTCCCTACACTTAATCTTGTCCAATTAGGGTTTTTAACCAATCTTGAGCATCCAATAGGTGTTTTGTGTCATTGGATGAATATTTAGGTCATTTTCGTCCTCCCTACACTTTATCTTGTCCAATTAGGGTTTCTAACCAATCTTGAGTATCCAATAGGTGGTTTTGTGTCATTGGATGAACATTTAGGTCATTTTTATCCTCCCTAGGCTTATGCTTGTTCAATTAGGGTTTCTAACCAATCTTGTGCAGCCAATAGTTATATTTGTGTCGTTGGATGAACGTTTAGGTCATTTTTGTCCTCCATAAACTTAACCTTGTCCAATTAGGGTTTCTAACCAATCTTGTGCATCCAATAGGTGTTTTGTGTCATTGGATGAACAATTAGGTCATTTTCGTCCTCCCTAGGCTAATTCTTGTCCAATTAGGGTTTTTAACCAATCTTGTGCATCCAATAGGTGTTTTGTGTCATCGGACGAACATTTAGGTCATTTTTGTCCCCTCTACACTTAATCTTGTCCAATTAGGGTTTTTAACCAATCTTGTGCATCCAATAGGTGTTTTGTGTCATTGGATGAACAATTAGGTCATTTTCGTCCTCCCTAGGCTAATTCTTATCCAATTAGGGTTTTTAACCAATCTTGTGCATCCAATAGGTGTTTTGTGTCATCGGATGAACATTTAGGTCATTTTTGTCCCCCCTACACTTAATCTTGTCCAATTAGAGTTTTTAACCAATCTTGTGCATCCAATAGGTGTTTTGTGTCATTGGATGAACATTTAGGTCATTTTCGTCCTCCCTACACTTTATCTTGTCCAATTAAGGTTTCTAACCAACCTTGTGCATCCAATTGGTGTTTTTGTGTCATTGGATGAACAATTAGGTCATTTTCGTCCTCCCTAGGATAATTCTTGTCCAATTAGGATTTTTAACAAATCTTGTGCATCCAATAAGAGTTTTGTGTCATTGGATTAACACTTAGGTCATTTTCGTCCTCCATAGGCTAATTCTTATCCAATTAGGGTTTTTAACCAATCTTGTGCATCGAATAGTTGTGTTTGTGTCGTTGAATGAACATTTAGGTCATTTTCGTCCATCCTACACTTAATCTTTTCCAATTAGGGTTTTTAACCAATCTTGTGCATCCAATAGGTGTTTTGTGTCATTGGATGAACAATTAGGTCATTTTCGTCCTCCCTAGGATAATTCTTGTCCAATTAGGGTTTTTAACCAATCTTGTGCATCCAATAGGTGTTTTGTGTCATTGGATGAATATTTCGGTCATTTTCGTCCTCCCTATACTTAATCTTGTCCAATTTGGGTTTTTAACCAATCTTGTGCATCCAATAGGTGTTTTGGGTCATTGGATGAACATTTAGGTCATTTTCGTCCTCCCTACATTTTATCTTGTCCAATTAGGGTTTCTAACCAATCTTGTTCATCCAGTTGGTGTTTTTGTGTCATTGGATGAGCAATTAGGTCATTTTCGTCCTCCCTAGGCTAATTCTTGTCCAATTAGCGTTTTTAACCAATCTTGTGCATCCAATAGGTGTTTTGTGTCATTGGATGAACATTTAGGTCATTTTCGTCCTCCCTAGGCTAATTCTTATCCAATTAGGGTTTTTAACCAATCTTGTGCATCCAATAGGTGTTTTGTGTCATTGGATGAACATTTAGGTCATTTTCATGCTCCCTACACTTAATCTTGTCCAATTAGGCTTTCTAACCAATCTTGTGCATCCAATAGGTGTTTTGTGTCATTGGATGAACATTTAGGTCATTTTCGTTCTCCCTACACTTAATCTTGTCCAATTAGGGTTTTTAACTAATCTTGTGCATCCAATGGGTGTTTTTGTGTCATTGGATGAACAATTAGGTCATTTTCTTCTTCCCTAGGCTAATTCTTGTCCAATTAGGGTTTTTAACAAATCTTGTGCATCCAATAGGTGTTTTGTGTCATTGGAGGAACATTTAGGTCATTTTCGTCCTCCCTAGGTTAATTCTTATCCAATTAGGGTTTTTAACCAATCTTGTGCATCCAATAGGTGTTTTGTGTCATTGGATGAACATTTAGGTCATTTTCGTCCTCCCTACACTTAATCTTGTCCAATTAGGGTTTCTAACCAATCTTGTGCATCCGATAGGTGTTTTTGTGTCATTGGATGAACAATTAGGTCATTTTCTTCCTCCCTAAGCTAAATCTTGTCCAATTAGGGTTTTTAACCAATCTTGTGCATCCAATAGGTGTTTTTGTGTCATTGGTTGAACACTTAGGTCATTTTCGTCCTCCCTAGGCTAATTCTTATCCAATTAGGGTTTTTAACCAATCTTGTGCATCCAATAGGTGTTTTGTGTCATTGGATGAATATTTAGGTCATTTTCGTCCTCCCTACACTTAATCTTGTCCAATTAGGGTTTTTAACCAATCTTGTGCATCCAATAGGTGTTTTGTGTCATCGGATGAACATTTAGGTCATTTTTGTCCCCTCTACACTTAATCTTGTCCAATTAGGGTTTTTAACCAATCTTGTGCATCCAATAGGTGTTTTGTGTCATTGGATGAACATTTAGGTCATTTTCGTCCTCCCTAGGCTAATCCTTATCCAATTAGGGTTTTTAACCAATCTTGCGCATCGAATAGGTGTTTTGTGTCATTGGATGAACATTTAGGTCAGTTTCGTCCTCCCTACACAAATTCTTGTCCAATTAGGATTGTTAAACAATCTTGTGCATCCAATAGGTGTTTTGTGTCATTGGATGAATATTTAGGTCATTTTCGTCCTCCCTACACTTAATCTTGTCCAATTAGGGTTTTTAACCAATCTTGTGCATCCAATAGGTGTTTTGTGTCATCGGATGAACATTTAGGTCATTTTTGTCCCCTCTACACTTAATCTTGTCCAATTAGGGTTTTTAACCAATCTTGTGCATCCAATAGGTGTTTTGTGTCATTGGATGAACATTTAGGTCATTTTCGTCCTCCCTAGGCTAATCCTTATCCAATTAGGGTTTTTAACCAATCTTGCGCATCGAATAGGTGTTTTGTGTCATTGGATGAACATTTAGGTCAGTTTCGTCCTCCCTACACTTAATCTTGTCCAATTAGGGTTTTTAACCAATCTTGTGCATCCAATTGGATTTTGTCATTGGACGAACATTTACGTCATTTTCGTCCTCCCTACACTTAATCTTGTCCAATTAGGGTTTTCAACCAATCTTGTGCATCCAATAGGTATTTTGTGTCATTGGATGAACAATTAGGTCATTTTCGTCCTCCCTAGGTTAATTCTTATCCAATTAGGGTTTTTAACCAATCTTGTGCATCCAATAGGTGTTTTGTGTCATTGGATGAACATTTAGGTCATTTTCGTCCTCCCTACACTTAATCTTGTCCAATTAGGGTTTCTAACCAATCTTGTGCATCCGATAGGTGTTTTTGTGTCATTGGTTGAACACTTAGGTCATTTTCGTCCTCCCTAGGCTAATTCTTATCTAATTAGGATTTTTAACCAATCTTGTGCATCCAATACGTGTTTTGTATCATTGGATGAACATTTAGGTCATTTTCGTCCTCCCTACACTTAATCTTGTCCAATTAGGGTTTTTAACCAATCTAGTGCATCCAATAGGTGTTTTGTGTCATTGGATGAATATTTAGGTCATTTTCGTCCTCCCTACACTTAATCTTGTCCAATTAGGGTTTTTAACCAATCTTGTGCATCCAATAGGATTTTGTCATTGGACGAACATTTACGTCATTTTCGTCCTCCCTACACTTAATCTTGTCGAATTAGGGTTTTTAACCAATCTTGTGCATCCAATAGGTATTTTGTGTCATTGGATGAACATTTAGGTCATTTCGCTCTCCCTACACTTTATCTTGTCCAATTAGGGTTTCTAACCAATCTTGTACATCCAATTGGTGTTTTTGTGTCATTGGATGAACAATTACGTCACTTTCGAACTCCCTAGGCTAATTTTTATCCAATTAGGGTTTTCAACCAATCTTGTGCATCCAATAGGTGTTTTGTGTCATTGGATGAACATTTAGGTCATTTTCGTCCACCCTACACTTAATCTTGTCCAATTAGGGTTTCTAACCAATCTTGTGCATCGGATAGGTGTTTTTGTGTCGTTGGATGAACAATTAGGTCATTTTCTTTCTCCCTAAGCTAAATCTTGTCCAATTAGGGTTTTTAACCAATCTTGTGCATCTAGTAGGTGTTTTTGTGTCATTGGTTGAACACTTAGGTCATTTTCATCCTCCCTAGGCTAATTCTTATCGAATTAGGGTTTTTAACCAATCTTGTGCATCCAATACGTGTTTTGTGTCATTGGATGAACATTTAGGTCATTTTCGTCCTCCCTACACTTAATCTTGTCCAATTATGGTTTTTAACCAATCTTGTGCATCCAATAGGTGTTTTGTGTCATTGGATGAATATTTAGGTCATTTTCGTCCTCCCTACACATTATCTTGTCCAATTAGGGTTTCTAACCAATCTTGAGTATCCAATAGGTGGTTTTGTGTCATTGGATGAACATTTAGGTCATTTTTATCCTCCCTAGGCTTATGCTTGTTCAATTAGGGTTTCTAACCAATCTTGTGCAGCCAATAGTTATATTTGTGTCGTTGGATGAACGTTTAAGTCATTTTTGTCCTCCATAAACTTAACCTTGTCCAATTAGGGTTTCTAACCAATCTTGTGCATCCAATAGGTGTTTTGTGTCATTGGATGAACAATTAGGTCATTTTCGTCCTCCCTAGGCTAATTCTTGTCCAATTAGGGTTTTTAACCAATCTTGTGCATCCAATAGGTGTTTTGTGTCATCGGACGAACATTTAGGTCATTTTTGTCCCCTCTACACTTAATCTTGTCCAATTAGGGTTTTTAACCAATCTTGTGCATCCAATAGGTGTTTTGTGTCATTGGATGAACAATTAGGTCATTTTCGTCCTCCCTAGGCTAATTCTTATCCAATTAGGGTTTTTAACCAATCTTGTGCATCCAATAGGTGTTTTGTGTCATCGGATGAACATTTAGGTCATTTTTGTCCCCCCTACACTTAATCTTGTCCAATTAGAGTTTTTAACCAATCTTGTGCATCCAATAGGTGTTTTGTGTCATTGGATGAACATTTAGGTCATTTTCGTCCTCCCTACACTTTATCTTGTCCAATTAAGGTTTCTAACCAACCTTGTGCATCCAATTGGTGTTTTTGTGTCATTGGATGAACAATTAGGTCATTTTCGTCCTCCCTAGGATAATTCTTGTCCAATTAGGATTTTTAACAAATCTTGTGCATCCAATAAGAGTTTTGTGTCATTGGATTAACACTTAGGTCATTTTCGTCCTCCATAGGCTAATTCTTATCCAATTAGGGTTTTTAACCAATCTTGTGCATCGAATAGTTGTGTTTGTGTCGTTGAATGAACATTTAGGTCATTTTCGTCCATCCTACACTTAATCTTTTCCAATTAGGGTTTTTAACCAATCTTGTGCATCCAATAGGTGTTTTGTGTCATTGGATGAACAATTAGGTCATTTTCGTCCTCCCTAGGATAATTCTTGTCCAATTAGGGTTTTTAACCAATCTTGTGCATCCAATAGGTGTTTTGTGTCATTGGATGAATATTTCGGTCATTTTCGTCCTCCCTATACTTAATCTTGTCCAATTTGGGTTTTTAACCAATCTTGTGCATCCAATAGGTGTTTTGGGTCATTGGATGAACATTTAGGTCATTTTCGTCCTCCCTACATTTTATCTTGTCCAATTAGGGTTTCTAACCAATCTTGTTCATCCAGTTGGTGTTTTTGTGTCATTGGATGAGCAATTAGGTCATTTTCGTCCTCCCTAGGCTAATTCTTGTCCAATTAGCGTTTTTAACCAATCTTGTGCATCCAATAGGTGTTTTGTGTCATTGGATGAACATTTAGGTCATTTTCATCCTCCCTAGGCTAATTCTTATCCAATTAGGGTTTTTAACCAATCTTGTGCATCCAATAGGTGCTTTGTGTCATTGGATGAATATTTAGGTCATTTTCGTTCTCCTTACACTTAATCTTGTCCAATTAGGGTTTTTAACCAATCTTGAGCATCCAATAGGTGGTTTTGTGTCATTGGATGAACATTTAGGTCATTTTTATCCTCCCTAGGCTTATGCTTGTCCAATTAGGGTTTCTAACCAATCTTGTGCAGCCAATAGTTATGTTTGTGTCGTTGGATGAACAATTAGGTCATTTTCGTCCTCCCTAGGCTAATTCTTGTCCAATTAGGGTTTTTAACCAATCTTGTGCGTCCAATAGGTGTTTTGTGTCATTGGATGAACATTTAGGTCATTTTCGTCCTCCCTACACTTAATCTTGTCCAATTAGGGTTTTTAACCAATCTTGTGCATCCAATAGGTGTTTTGTGTTATTGGATGAATATTTAGGTCATTTTCGTCCTCCCTACACTTAATCTTGTCCAATTAGGGTTTTTAACCAATCTTGTGCATCCAATAGGTGTTTTGTCTCATTGGATGAATATTTAGGTCATTTTTGTCCTCCCTACACTTAATCTTGTCCAATTAGGGTTTTTGACCAATCTTGGGCATCCAATAGGTGTTTTGTGTCATTGGATGAACATTTAGGTCATTTTCATCCTCCCTACACTTAATCTTGTCCAATTAGGGTTTTTAACCAATCTTGTGCATCCAATAGGTGTTTTGTGTCATCGGATGAACATTTAGGTCATTTTTGTCCCCTCTACACTTAATCTTGTCCAATTAGGGTTTTTAACCAATCTTGTGCATCCAATAGGTGTTTTGTGTCATTGGATGAACATTTAGGTCATTTTCGTCCTCCCTAGGCTAATCCTTATCCAATTAGGGTTTTTAACCAATCTTGCGCATCGAATAGGTGTTTTGTGTCATTGGATGAACATTTAGGTCAGTTTCGTCCTCCCTACACTAATTCTTGTCCAATTAGGGTTTTTAACCAATCTTGTGCATCCAATAGGTGTTTTGTGTCATTGGATGAATATTTAGGTCATTTTCGTCCTCCCTACACTTAATCTTGTCCAATTAGGGTTTTTAACCAATCTTGTGCATCCAATTGGATTTTGTCATTGGACGAACATTTACGTCATTTTCGTCCTCCCTACACTTAATCTTGTCCAATTAGGGTTTTCAACCAATCTTGTGCATCCAATAGGTATTTTGTGTCATTGGATGAACAATTAGGTCATTTTCGTCCTCCCTAGGTTAATTCTTATCCAATTAGGGTTTTTAACCAATCTTGTGCATCCAATAGGTGTTTTGTGTCATTGGATGAACATTTAGGTCATTTTCGTCCTCCCTACACTTAATCTTGTCCAATTAGGGTTTCTAACCAATCTTGTGCATCCGATAGGTGTTTTTGTGTCATTGGATGAACAATTAGGTCATTTTCTTCCTCCCTAAGCTAAATCTTGTCCAATTAGGGTTTTTAACCAATCTTGTGCATCCAATAAGTGTTTTTGTGTCATTGGTTGAACACTTAAGTCATTTTCGTCCTGCCTAGGCTAATTCTTATCCAATTAGGGATTTTAACCAATCTTGTGCATCCAATACGTGTTTTGTGTCATTGGATGAAAATTTAGGTCATTTTCGTTCTCCCTACACTTAATCTTGTCCAATTAGGGTTTTTAACCAATCTTGTGCATCCAATAGGTGTTTTGTGTCATTGGATGAATATTTAGGTCATTTTCGTCCTCCCTACACTTAATCTTGTCCAATTAGGGTTTTTGACCAATCTTGGGCATCCAATAGGTGTTTTGTGTCATTGGATGAACATTTAGGTCATTTTCATCCTCCCTACACTTAATCTTGTCCAATTAGGGTTTTTAACCAATCTTGTGCATCCAATAGGTGTTTTGTGTCATTGGATGAATATTTAGGTCATATTCGTCCTCCCTACACTTAATCTTGTCCAATTAGGGTTTTTAACCAATCTTGTGCATCCAATAGGTGTTTTGTGTCATTGGATGAACATTTAGGTCAGTTTCGTCCTCCCTACACTAAATCTTGTCCAATTAGGGTTTTTAACCAATCTTGTGCATCCAATAGGTGTTTTGTGTCATTGGATGAATATTTAGGTCATTTTTGTCCTCCCTACACTTAATCTTGTCCAATTAGGGTTTTTGACCAATCTTGGGTATCCAATAGTTGTTTTGTGTCATTGGATGAACATTTTGGTCATTTTCGTCCTCCCTACACTTAATCTTGTCCAATTAGGGTTTTTAACCAATCTTGTGCATCCAATAGGTGTTTTGTGTCATTGGATGAATATTTAGGTCATTCTCGTCCTCCCTACACTTAATCTTGTCCAATTAGGGTTTTTGACCAATCTTGTGCATCCAATAGGTGTTTTGTGTCATTGGATGAACAATTAGGTCATTTTCGTCCTCCCTTGGCTAATTCTTGTCCAATTAGGGTTTTTAACCAATCTTGTGCAGCCAATAGGTGTTTTGTGTCATCGGATGAACAATTAGGTCATTTTTGTCCCCTCTACACTTAATCTTGTCCAATTAGGGTTTTTAACCAATCTTGTGCATCCAATAGGTGTTTTGTGTCATTGGATGAACATTTAGGTCATTTTCGTCCTCCCTAGGCTAATCCTTATCCAATTAGGGTTTTTAACCAATCTTGTGCATCCAATAGGTGTTTTGTGTCATCGGATGAACGTTTAGGTCATTTTTGTCCACTCTACACTTAATCTTGTCCAATTAGGGTTTTTAACCAATCTTGTGCATCCAATAGTTGTTTTGTGTCATTGGATGAACATTTAGGTCATTTTCGTCCTCCCTAGGCTAATCCTTATCCAATTAGGTTTTTAACCTATCTTGCGCATCGAATAGGTGTTTTGTGTCATTGGATGAACATTTAGGTCAATTTCGTCCTCCCTACACTAATTCTTGTCCAATTAGGATTTTTAAACAATCTTGTGCATCCAATAGGTGTTTTGTGTCATTGGATGAATATTTAGGTCATTTTCGTCCTCCCTACACTTAATCTTGTCCAATTAGGGTTTTTAACCAATCTTGTGCATCCAATAGGTGTTTTGTGTCATTGGATGAACAATTAGGTCATTTTCGTCCTCCCTAGGCTAATTCTTGTCCAATTAGGGTTTTTAACCAATCTTGTGCATATAATAGGTGTTTTGTGTCATCGGATGAACATTTAGGTCATTTTTGTCCCCCTTACACTTAATCTTGTCCAATTAGGGTTTTTAACCAATCTTGAGTATCCAATAGGTGGTTTTGTGTCATTGGATGAACATTTAGGTTATTTTTATCCTCCCTAGGCTTATGCTTGTTCAATTAGGGTTTCTAACCAATCTTGTGCAGCCAATAGTTATATTTGTGTCGTTGGATGAACGTTTAGGTCATTTTTGTCCTCCGTAAACTTAACTTTGTCCAATTAGGGTTTCTAACCAATCTTGTGCATCCAATAGGTGTTTTGTGTCATTGGATGAACAATTAGGTCATTTTCGTCCTCCCTAGGCTAATTCTTGTCCAATTAGGGTTTTTAACCAATCTTGTGCATCCAATAGGTGTTTTGTGTCATCGGACGAACATTTAGGTCATTTTTGTCCCCTCTACACTTAATCTTGTCCAATTAGGGTTTTTAACCAATCTTGTGCATCCAATAGGTGTTTTGTGTCATTGGATGAACAATTAGGTCATTTTCGTCCTCCCTAGGCTAATTCTTATCCAATTAGGGTTTTTAACCAATCTTGTGCATCCAATAGGTGTTTTGTGTCATCGGATGAACATTTAGGTCATTTTTGTCCCCCCTACACTTAATCTTGTCCAATTAGAGTTTTTAACCAATCTTGTGCATCCAATAGGTGTTTTGTGTCATTGGATGAACATTTAGGTCATTTTCGTCCTCCCTACACTTTATCTTGTCCAATTAAGGTTTCTAACCAACCTTGTGCATCCAATTGGTGTTTTTGTGTCATTGGATGAACAATTAGGTCATTTTCGTCCTCCCTAGGATAATTCTTGTCCAATTAGGATTTTTAACAAATCTTGTGCATCCAATAAGAGTTTTGTGTCATTGGATTAACACTTAGGTCATTTTCGTCCTCCATAGGCTAATTCTTATCCAATTAGGGTTTTTAACCAATCTTGTGCATCGAATAGTTGTGTTTGTGTCGTTGAATGAACATTTAGGTCATTTTCGTCCATCCTACACTTAATCTTTTCCAATTAGGGTTTTTAACCAATCTTGTGCATCCAATAGGTGTTTTGTGTCATTGGATGAACAATTAGGTCATTTTCGTCCTCCCTAGGATAATTCTTGTCCAATTAGGGTTTTTAACCAATCTTGTGCATCCAATAGGTGTTTTGTGTCATTGGATGAATATTTCGGTCATTTTCGTCCTCCCTATACTTAATCTTGTCCAATTTGGGTTTTTAACCAATCTTGTGCATCCAATAGGTGTTTTGGGTCATTGGATGAACATTTAGGTCATTTTCGTCCTCCCTACATTTTATCTTGTCCAATTAGGGTTTCTAACCAATCTTGTTCATCCAGTTGGTGTTTTTGTGTCATTGGATGAGCAATTAGGTCATTTTCGTCCTCCCTAGGCTAATTCTTGTCCAATTAGCGTTTTTAACCAATCTTGTGCATCCAATAGGTGTTTTGTGTCATTGGATGAACATTTAGGTCATTTTCATCCTCCCTAGGCTAATTCTTATCCAATTAGGGTTTTTAACCAATCTTGTGCATCCAATAGGTGCTTTGTGTCATTGGATGAATATTTAGGTCATTTTCGTTCTCCTTACACTTAATCTTGTCCAATTAGGGTTTTTAACCAATCTTGAGCATCCAATAGGTGGTTTTGTGTCATTGGATGAACATTTAGGTCATTTTTATCCTCCCTAGGCTTATGCTTGTCCAATTAGGGTTTCTAACCAATCTTGTGCAGCCAATAGTTATGTTTGTGTCGTTGGATGAACAATTAGGTCATTTTCGTCCTCCCTAGGCTAATTCTTGTCCAATTAGGGTTTTTAACCAATCTTGTGCGTCCAATAGGTGTTTTGTGTCATTGGATGAACATTTAGGTCATTTTCGTCCTCCCTACACTTAATCTTGTCCAATTAGGGTTTTTAACCAATCTTGTGCATCCAATAGGTGTTTTGTGTTATTGGATGAATATTTAGGTCATTTTCGTCCTCCCTACACTTAATCTTGTCCAATTAGGGTTTTTAACCAATCTTGTGCATCCAATAGGTGTTTTGTCTCATTGGATGAATATTTAGGTCATTTTTGTCCTCCCTACACTTAATCTTGTCCAATTAGGGTTTTTGACCAATCTTGGGCATCCAATAGGTGTTTTGTGTCATTGGATGAACATTTAGGTCATTTTCATCCTCCCTACACTTAATCTTGTCCAATTAGGGTTTTTAACCAATCTTGTGCATCCAATAGGTGTTTTGTGTCATCGGATGAACATTTAGGTCATTTTTGTCCCCTCTACACTTAATCTTGTCCAATTAGGGTTTTTAACCAATCTTGTGCATCCAATAGGTGTTTTGTGTCATTGGATGAACATTTAGGTCATTTTCGTCCTCCCTAGGCTAATCCTTATCCAATTAGGGTTTTTAACCAATCTTGCGCATCGAATAGGTGTTTTGTGTCATTGGATGTACATTTAGGTCAGTTTCGTCCTCCCTACACTAATTCTTGTCCAATTAGGATTGTTAAACAATCTTGTGCATCCAATAGGTGTTTTGTGTCATTGGATGAATATTTAGGTCATTTTCGTCCTCCCTACACTTAATCTTGTCCAATTAGGGTTTTTAACCAATCTTGTGCATCCAATAGGTGTTTTGTGTCATCGGATGAACATTTAGGTCATTTTTGTCCCCTCTACACTTAATCTTGTCCAATTAGGGTTTTTAACCAATCTTGTGCATCCAATAGGTGTTTTGTGTCATTGGATGAATATTTAGGTCATTTTCGTCCTCCCTACACTTAATCTTGTCCAATTAGGGTTTTTAACCTATCTTGTGCATCCAATAGGTGTTTTTGTGTCATTAGATGAACATTTAGGTCATTTTTATCCTCCCTACACTTTATCTTATCCAATTAGGGTTTCTAACCAATCTTGTGCATCCAATTGGTGTTTTTGTGTAATTGGATGAACAATTAGGTCATTTTCGTCCTCCCTAGGATAATTCTTGTCCAATTAGGGTTTTTAACCAATCTTGTGCATCCAATAGGTGTTTTGTATCATTGGACGAATATTTACGTCATTTTCGTCCTCCCTACACTTAATCTTGTCCAATTAGGGTTTTTAACCAATCTTGTGCATCCAATAGGTGTTTTGTGTCATTGGATGAACATTTAGGTCATTTTCGTCCTCCCTAGGCTAATTCTTGTCCAATTAGGGTTTTTAACCAATCTTGTGCATCGAATAGGAGTTTTGTGTCATTGGATGAATATTTAGGTCATTTTCGTCCTCCCTACACTTAATCTTGTCCAATTTGGGTTTTTAACCAATCTTGTGCATCCAATAGGTGTTTTATGTCATTGGATGAACATTTAGGTCATTTTCGTCCTCCCTACACTTTATCTTGTCCAATTAAGGTTTCTAACCAACCTTGTGCATCCAATTGGTGTTTTTGTGTCATTGGATGAACAATTAGGTCATTTTCGTCCTCCCTAGGATAATTCTTGTCCAATTAGGATTTTTAACAAATCTTGTGCATCCAATAGGAGTTTTGTGTCATTGGATTAACACTTAGGTCATTTTCGTCCTCCTTAGGCTAATTCTTATCCAATTAGGGTTTTTAACCAATCTTATGCATCGAATAGTTGTGTTTGTGTCGTTGGATGAACATTTAGGTCATTTTCGTCCTCCCTACATTTAATCTTGTCCAATTAGGGTTTTTAACCAATCTTGTGCATCCAATAGGTGTTTTGTGTCATTGGATGAATATTTAGGTCATTTTCGTCCTCCCTACACTTAATCTTGTCCAATTATGGTTTTTAACCTATCTTGTGCATCCAATAGGTGTTTTTGTGTCATTGGATGAACATTTAGGTCATTTTTATCCTCCCTACACTTTATCTTATCCAATTAGGGTTTCTAACCAATCTTGTGCATCCAATTGGTGTTTTTGTGTAATTGGATGAACAATTAGGTCATTTTCGTCCTCCCTAGGATAATTCTTGTCCAATTAGGGTTTTTAACCAATCTTGTGCATCCAATAGGTTTTTTGTGTCATTGGATGAGCATTTAGGTCATTTTCGTCCTCCCTACACTTAATCTTGTCCAATTAGGGTTTTTAACCAATCTTGTGCATCCAATAGGTGTTTTGTGTCATTGGATGAATATTTAGGTCATTTTTGTCCTCCCTACACTTAATCTTGTCCAATTAGGGTTTTTAACCAATCTTGTGCATCCAATAGGTGTTTTGTGTCATCGGATGAACATTTAGGTCATTTTCGTCCCCCCTACACTTAATATTGTCCAATTAGGGTTTTTAACCAATCTTGTGCGTCCAATAGGTGTTTTGTGTCATTGGATGAATATTTAGGTCATTTACGTCCTCCCTACACTTAATCTTGTCCAATTAGGGTTTTTAACCAATCTTGTGCATCCAATAGGTGTTTTTGTGTCATTGGATGAACATTTAGGTCATTTTTATCCTCCCTACACTTTATCTTATCCAGTTAGGGTTTCTAACCAATCTGGTGCATCCAATTGGTGTTTTTGTGTAATTGGATGAACAATTAGGTCATTTTCGTCCTCCCTAGGATAATTCTTGTCCAATTAGGGTTTTTAACCAATCTTGTGCATCCAATAGGTGTTTTGTGTCATCGGATGAACATTTAGGTCATTTTTGTCCCCTCTACTCTTAATCTTGTCCATTTAGGGTTTTTAACCAATCTTGTGCATCCAATAGGTGTTTTGTGTCATTGGATGAACATTTAGGTCATTTTCGTCCTCCCTACACTTAATCTTGTCCAATTAGGGTTTTTAACCAATCTTGTACATCCAATAGGTGTTTTGTGTCATTGGATGAATATTTAGGTCATTTTTGTCCTCCCTACACTTAATCTTGTCCAATTAGGGTTTTTAACCAATCTAGTGCATCCAATAGGTGTTTTGTGTCATTGGATGAACATTTAGGTCATTTTCGTCCTCCCTACACTTTATCTTGTCCAATTAAGGTTTCTAACCAACCTTGTGCATCCAATTGGTGTTTTTGTGTCATTGGATGAACAATTAGGTCATTTTCGTCCTCCCTAGGATAATTTTTGTCCAATTAGGATTTTTAACAAATCTTGTGCATCCAATAGGAGTTTTGTGTCATTGGATTAACACTTAGGTCATTTTCGTCCTCCTTAGGCTAATTCTTATCCAATTAGGGTTTTTAACCAATCTTGTGCATCCAATAGTTGTGTTTGTGTCGTTGGATGAAAATTTTGGTCATTTTCGTCCTCCCTACATTTAATCTTGTCCAATTAGGGTTTTTAACCAATCTTGTGCATCCAATGGGTGTTTTTGTGTCATTGGATGAACATTTAGGTCATTTTCGTCCTCCCTACACTTTATCTTGTCCAATTAAGGTTTCTAACCAACCTTGTGCATCCAATTGGTGTTTTTGTGTCATTGGATGAACAATTAGGTCATTTTCGTCCTCCCTAGGATAATTCTTGTCCAATTAGGATTTTTAACAAATCTTGTGCATCCAATAGGAGTTTTGTGTCATTGGATTAACACTTAGGTCATTTTCGTCCTCCATAGGCTAATTCTTATCCAATTAGGGTTTTTAACCAATCTTGTGCATCGAATAGTTGTGTTTGTGTCGTTGAATGAACATTTAGGTCATTTTCGTCCATCCTACACTTAATCTTGTCCAATTAGGGTTTCTAACCAATCTTGTGCATCCAATAGGTGTTTTGTGTCATTGGATGAACAATTAGGTCATTTTCGTTCTCCCTAGGCTAATTCTTGTCCAATTAGGGTTTTTAACCAATCTTGTGCATCCAATAGGTGTTTTGTGTCATCGGATGAACATTTAGGTCATTTTTGTCCCCTCTACACTTAATCTTGTCCAATTAGGGTTTTTAACCAATCTTGTGCATCCAATAGGTGTTTTGTGTCATCGGATGAACATTTAGGTCATTTTCGTCCTCCCTAGGCTAATCCTTATCCAATTAGGGTTTTTAACCAATCTTGCGCATCGAATAGGTGTTTTGTGTCATTGGATGAACATTTAGGTCAGTTTCGTCCTCCCTACACTAATTCTTGTCCAATTAGGATTGTTAAACAATCTTGTGCATCCAATAGGTGTTTTGTGTCATTGGATGAATATTTAGGTCATTTTCGTCCTCCCTACACTTAATCTTGTCCAATTAGGGTTTTTAACCAATCTTGTGCATCCAATAGGTGTTTTGTGTCAATGGATGAACATTTAGGTCATTTTCGTCCTCCCTAGGCTAATCCTTATCCAATTAGGGTTTTTAACCAATCTTGTGCATCGAATAGGTGTTTTGTGTCATTGGATGAACATTTAGGCCAGTTTCGTCCTCCCTACACTAATTCTTGTCCAATTAGGATTTTTAAACAATCTTGTGCATCCAATAGGTGTTTTGTGTCATTGGAAGAATATTTAGGTCATTTTCGTCCTCCCTACACTTAATCTTGTCCTATTAGGGTTTTTAACCAATCTTGTGCATCTAATAGGTGTTTTGTGTCATTGGATGAACAATTAGGTCATTTTCGTCCTCCCTAGGCTAATTCTTGTCTAATTAGGGTTTTTAACCAATCTTGTGCATCCAATAGGTGTTTTGTGTCATCGGTTGAACATTTAGGTCATTTTTGTCCCCCCTACACTTAATCTTGTCCAATTAGGGTTTTTAACCAATCTTGTGCATCCAATAGGTGTTTTGTGTCACTGGATGAACATTTAGGTCATTTTCGTCCTCCCTACACTTTATCTTGTCCAATTAAGGTTTCTAACCAACCTTGTGCATCCAATTGGTGTTTTTGTGTCATTGGATGAACAATTAGGTCATTTTCGTCCTCCCTAGGATAATTCTTGTCCAATTAGGATTTTTGACAAATTTTGTGCATCCAATAGTTGTGTTTGTGTCGTTGGATGAACATTTAGGTTATTTTCGTCCTCCCTACATTTAATCTTGTCCAATTAGGGTTTTTAACCAATCTTGTGCATCCAATAGGTGTTTTGTGTCATTGGATGAATATTTAGGTCATTTTCGTCCTCCCTACACTTAATCTTGTCCAATTATGGTTTTTAACCTATCTTGTGCATCCAATAGGTGTTTTTGTGTCACTGGATGAACATTTAGGTCATTTTTATCCTCCCTACACTTTATCTTATCCAATTAGGGTTTCTAACCAATCTTGTGCATCCAATTGGTGTTTTTGTGTAATTGGATGAACAATTAGGTCATTTTCGTCCTCCCTAGGATAATTCTTGTCCAATTAGGGTTTTTAACCAATCTTGTGCATCCAATAGGTGTTTTGTGTCATTGGATGAATATTTAGGTCATTTTCGTCATCCCTACACTTAATCTTGTCTAATTAGGGTTTTTAACCAATCTTGTGCATCCAATTGGTGTTTTTCTGTCATTGGATGAACAATTAGGTCATTTTCGTCTTCCCTAGGCTAATTCTTGTCGAATTAGGGTTTTTAACCAATCTTGTGCATCCAATAGGTGTTTTGTATCATTGGACGAATATTTACGTCATTTTAGTCCTCCCTAAACTTAACGTTGTCCAATTAGGGTTTCTAACCAATCTTGTGCATCCAATAGGTGTGTTTGTGTCATTGGATGAACAATTAGGTCATTTTCGTTCTCCCTAGGATAATTCTTGTCCAATTAGGGTTTTTAACCAATCTTGTGCATCCAATAGGTGTTTTGTGTCATTGGATGAACATTTAGGTCATTTTCGTCCTCCCTACACTTAATCTTGTCCAATTAGGGTTTTTAACCAATCTTGTGCATCCAATAGGTGTTTTGTGTCATTGGATGAATATTTAGGTCATTTTCGTCATCCCTACACTTAATCTTGTCGAATTAGGGTTTTTAACCAATCTTGTGCATCCAATAGGTGTTTTGTATCATTGGACGAATATTTACGTCATTTTCGTCCTCCCTAAACTTAACCTTGTCCAATTAGGGTTTCTAACCAATCTTGTGCATCCAATAGGTGTGTTTGTGTCATTGGATGAACAATTAGGTCATTTTCGTTCTCCCTAGGATAATTCTTGTCCAATTAGGGTTTTTAACCAATCTTGTGCATCCAATAGGTGTTTTGTGTCATTGGATGAACATTTAGGTCATTTTCGTCCTCCCTAGGCTAATTCTTGTCCAATTAGGGTTTTTAACCAATCTTGTGCATCCAATAGGTGTTTTGTGTCATTGGATGAACTATTAGGTCATTTTCATCCTCCCTAGGCTTATCCTTGTCCAATTAGGGTTTCTAACCAATCTTGAGCATCCAATAGTTGTGTTTGTGTCATTGGATGAACAATTAGGTCATTTTCGACCTCCCTAGGCTTATGCTTATCCAATTATGGTTTCTAACTAATCTTGTGCATCCAATAGTTGTGTTTGTGTCATTGGATGAACAATTAGGTCATTTTCGTCCTCCCTAGGCTAATTCTTGTCCAATTAGGGTTTTTAACCAATCTTGTGCATCCAATAGGTGTTTTGTGTCATTGGATGAACATTTAGGTCATTTTCATCCTCCCTAGGCTAATTCTTATCCAATTAGGGTTTTTAACCAATCTTGTGCATCCAATAGGTGCTTTGTGTCATTGGATGAATATTTAGGTCATTTTCGTTCTCCTTACACTTAATCTTGTCCAATTAGGGTTTTTAACCAATCTTGAGCATCCAATAGGGTATTTTGTGTCATTGGATGAACATTTAGGTCATTTTTATCCTCCCTAGGCTTATGCTTGTCCAATTAGGGTTTCTAACCAATCTTGTGCAGCCAATAGTTATGTTTGTGTCGTTGGATGAACAATTAGGTCATTTTCGTCCTCCCTAGGCTAATTCTTGTCCAATTAGGGTTTTTAACCAATCTTGTGCGTCCAATAGGTGTTTTGTGTCATTGGATGAACATTTAGGTCATTTTCGTCCTCCCTACACTTAATCTTGTCCAATTAGGGTTTTTAACCAATCTTGTGCATCCAATAGGTGTTTTGTGTCATTGGATGAATATTTAGGTCATTTTCGTCCTCCCTACACTTAATCTTGTCCAATTCGGGTTTTTAACCAATCTTGTGCATCCAATAGGTGTTTTGTGTCATTGGATGAACAATTAGATCATTTTCGACCTCCCTAAACTTAATCTTGTCTAATTAGGGTTTCTAACCAATCTTGTGCATCCATTAGGTGTTTTTGTGTCATTGGATAAACATTTAGGTCATTTTCGAACTCCGTAGGCTAATTGTTTTCCAATTAGGGGTTTTAACCAATCTTGTGCATCCTTTTGGTGTTTTTGTGTCATTGGATGAATATTTAGGTCATTTTCGTCATCCCTAGGCTAATTCTTATCCAATTAGGGTTTTTAACCAATCTTGTAATCTTGTGCATCCAATATGTGTTTTGTGTCGTTGGATGAATATTTAGGTCATTTTCGTCCTCCCTACACTTAATCTTGTCCAATTAGGGATTTTAACAAATATTGTTCATTCAATAGGTGTTTTGTGTCATTGGATGAACATTTAGGTTATTTTCGTCCTCCCTACACTTAATGTAGTCCAAATAGGGTTTTTAACCAATCTTGTGCATCCATTAGGTGTTTTTGTGTCATTGGATGAACATTTAGGTCATTTTCGAACTCCCTAGGCTAATTCTTGTCCAATTAGGGTTTTTAACCAATCTTGTGCATCCATTAGGTGTTTTCCTGTCATTGGATGAACATTTAGGTCATTTTCGTCCTCCCTACACTTAATCTTGTCCAATTAGGGTTTTTAACCAATCTTGTGCATCCAATAGGTGTTTTGTGTCATTGGATGAACATTTAGGTCATTTTCGTGCTCCCTACACTTAATCTTGTCCAATTAGGGTTTTTAACCAATCTTGTGCATCCAATAGGTGTTTTGTGTCATTGGATGAACATTTAGGTCATTTTCGTCCTCCCTACACTTAATCTTGTCCAATTAGGGTTTTTAACCGATCTTGTGCATCCAATAGGTGTTTTGTGTCATTGGATGAATATTTAGGTCATTTTCGTCCTCCCTACACTTAATCTTGTCCAATTAGGGTTTTTGACCAATCTTGGGCATCCAATAGGTGTTTTGTGTCATTGGATGAACATTTAGGTCATTTTCATCCTCCCTACACTTAATCTTGTCCAATTAGGGTTTTTAACCAATCTTGTGCATCCAATAGGTGTTTTGTGTCATTGGATGAATATTTAGGTCATATTCGTCCTCCCTACACTTAATCTTGTCCAATTAGGGTTTTTAACCAATCTTGTGCATCCAATAGGTGTTTTGTGTCATTGGATGAACATTTAGGTCATTTTCGTCCTCCCTACACTTAATCTTGTCCAATTAGGGTTTTTGACCAATCTTGTGCATCCAATAGGTGTTTTGTGTCATTGGATGAACAATTAGGTCATTTTCGTCCTCCCTAGGCTAATTCTTGTCCAATTAGGGTTTTTAACCAATCTTGTGCATCCAATAGGTGTTTTGTGTCATCGGATGAACATTTAGGACATTTTTGTCCCCTCTACACTTAATCTTGTCCAATTAGGGTTTTTAACCAATCTTGTGCATCCAACAGGTGTTTTGTGTCATTGGATGAACATTTAGGTCGTTTTCGTCCTCCCTAGGCTAATCCTTACCCAATTAGGGTTTTTAACCAATCTTGCGCATCGAATAGGTGTTTTGTGTCATTTGATGAACATTTAGGTCAGTTTGGTCCTCCCTACACTAATTCTTGTCCAATTAGGATTTTTAAACAATCTTGTGCATCCAATAGGTGTTTTGTGTCATTGGATGAATATTTAGGTCATTTTCGTCCTCCCTACACTTAATCTTGTCCAATTAGGGTTTTTAACCAATCTTGTGCATCCAATAGGTGTTTTGTGTCATCGGATGAACATTTAGGTCATTTTTGTCCCCTCTACACTTAATCTTGTCCAATTAGGGTTTTTAACCAATCTTGTGCATCTAATAGGTGTTTTGTGTCATTGGATGAACATTTAGGTCATTTTCGTCCTCCCTAGGCTAATCCTTATCCAATTAGGGTTTTTAACCAATCTTGCGCATCGAATAGGTGTTTTGTGTCATTGGATGTACATTTAGGTCAGTTTCGTCCTCCCTACACTAATTCTTGTCCAATTAGGATTGTTAAACAATCTTGTGCATCCAATAGGTGTTTTGTGTCATTGGATGAATATTTAGGTCATTTTCGTCCTCCCTACACTTAATCTTGTCCAATTAGGGTTTTTAACCAATCTTGTGCATCCAATAGGTGTTTTGTGTCATCGGATGAACATTTAGGTCATTTTTGTCCCCTCTACACTTAATCTTGTCCAATTAGGGTTTTTAACCAATCTTGTGCATCTAATAGGTGTTTTGTGTCATTGGATGAACATTTAGGTCATTTTCGTCCTCCCTAGGCTAATCCTTATCCAATTAGGGTTTTTAACCAATCTTGCGCATCGAATAGGTGTTTTGTGTCATTGGATGAACATTTAGGTCAGTTTCGTCCTCCCTACACTAATTCTTGTCCAATTAGGATTGTTAAACAATCTTGTGCATCCAATAGGTGTTTTGTGTCATTGGATGAATATTTAGGTCATTTTCGTCCTCCCTACACTTAATCTTGTCCAATTAGGGTTTTTAACCAATCTTGTGCATCCAATAGGTGTTTTGTGTCATCGGATGAACATTTAGGTCATTTTTGTCCCCTCTACACTTAATCTTGTCCAATTAGGGTTTTTAACCAATCTTGTGCATCCAATAGGTGTTTTGTGTCATTGGATGAACAATTAGGTCATTTTCGTCCTCCCTAGGATAATTCTTGTCCAATTAGGGTTTTTAACCAATCTTGTGCATCCAATAGGTGTTTTGTGTCATCGGATGAACATTTAGGTCATTTTTGTCCCCTCTACACTTAATCTTGTCCAATTAGGGTTTTTAACCAATCTTGTGCATCCAATAGGTGTTTTGTGTCATTGGATGAACATTTAGGTCATTTTCGTCCTCCCTAGGCTAATCCTTATCCAATTAGGGTTTTTAACCAATCTTGCGCATCGAATAGGTGTTTTGTGTCATTGGATGAACATTTAGGTCAGTTTCGTCCTCCCTACACTAATTCTTGTCCAATTAGGGTTTTTAACCAATCTTGTGCATCCAATAGGTGTTTTGTGTCATTGGATGAATATTTAGGTCATTTTCGTCCTCCCTACACTTAATCTTGTCCAATTAGGATTTTTAACCAATCTTGTGCATCCAATAGGTGTTTTGTGTCATTGGATGAACAATTAGGTCATTTTCGTCCTCCCTGGGCTAATTCTTGTCCAATTAGGGTTTTTAACCAATCTTGTGCATCCAATAGGTGTTTTGTGTCATTGGATGAACATTTAGGTCATTTTCGTCCTCCCTAGGCTAATCCTTATCCAATTAGGGTTTTTAACCAATCTTGCGCATCGAATAGGTGTTTTGTGTCATTGGATGAACATTTAGGTCAGTTTCGTCCTCCCTACACTAATTCTTGTCCAATTAGGATTTTTAAACAATCTTGTGCATCCAATAGGTGTTTTGTGTCATTGGATGAATATTTAGGTCATTTTCGTCCTCCCTACACTTAATCTTGTCCTATTAGGGTTTTTAACCAATCTTGTGCATCTAATAGGTGTTTTGTGTCATTGGATGAACAATTAGGTCATTTTCGTCCTCCCTAGGCTAATTCTTGTCTAATTAGGGTTTTTAACCAATCTTGTGCATCCAATAGGTGTTTTGTGTCATCGGTTGAACATTTAGGTCATTTTTGTCCCCCCTACACTTAATCTTGTCCAATTAGGGTTTTTAACCAATCTTGTGCATCCAATAGGTGGTTTGTGTCATTGGATGAACATTTAGGTCATTTTCGTCCTCCCTACACTTTATCTTGTCCAATTAAGGTTTCTAACCAACCTTGTGCATCCAATTGGTGTTTTTGTGTCATTGGATGAACAATTAGGTCATTTTCGTCCTCCCTAGGATAATTCTTGTCCAATTAGGGTTTTTAACTAATCTTGTGCATCCAATAGGTGTTTTGTGTCATTGGATGAACATTTAGGTCATTTTCGTCCTCCCTACACTTTATCTTGTCCAATTAGGGTTTCTAACCAATCTTGTGCATCCAATAGGAGTTTTGTGTCATTGGATTAACACTTAGGTCTTTTTCGTCCTCCCTAGGCTAATTCTTATCCAATTAGGGTTTTTAACCAATCTTGTGCATCGAATAGTTGTGTTTGTGTCGTTGAATGAACATTTAGGTCATTTTCGTCCATCCTACACTTAATCTTTTCCAATTAGGGTTTTTAACCAATCTTGTGCATCCAATAGGTGTTTTGTGTCATTGGATGAACAATTAGGTCATTTTCGTCCTCCCTAGGATAATTCTTGTCCAATTAGGGTTTTTAACCAATCTTGTGCATCCAATAGGTGTTTTGTGTCATTAGATGAACATTTAGGTCATTTTCGTCCTCCCTACGCTAATTCTTATCCTATTAGGGTTTTAACAAATCTTGTGCATCCAATAGGTGTTTTGTGTCATTAGATGAACATTAAGGTCATTTTCGTCCTCCCTACACTTAATCTTGTCCAATTAGGGTTTCTAACCAATCTTGTGCATCCAATAGGTGTTTTGTGTCATTCGATGGACATTTAGGTCATTTTCATCCTCCCACCACTTAATCTTGTCCAATTTAGATTTTTAACCAATCTGGTGCATCCAATAGGTGTTTTGTGTCATTGGATGAACATTTAGGTCATTTTTGTCCTCCCTAGGCTAATTCTTGTCCAATTAGGGTTTTTAACCAATCTTGTGCATCCAATAGGTGTTTTGTGTCATTGGATAAACATTTAGGTCATTTTCGTCCTCCCTAGGCTAATTCTTATCCAATTAGGGTTTTAACAAATCTTGTGCATCCAATAGGTGTTTTGTGTCATTGGATGAACATTAAGGTCATTTTCGTCCTCCCTACACTTAATCTTGTCCAATTAGGGTTTTTAACCAATCTTGTGCATCCAATAGGTGTTTTGTGTCATTGGATGAACATTTAGGACATTTTCGTCCTCCCTAGGATAATTCTTGTCCAATTAGGGTTTTTGACCAATCATGTGCATCCAATAGGTGTTTTGTGTTATTGAATGAACATTTAGGTCATTTTCGTCCTCCCTAGGCTAATTCTGTCCAATTAGGGTTTTTAACCAATCTTGTGCATCCAATAGGTGTTTTGTGTCATTAGATGAATATTTAGGTCATTTTCGTCCTCCCTACACTTAATCTTGTCCAATTAGGGTTTTTAACCAATCTTGTGCATCCAATAGGTGTTTTGTGTCATTGGATAAACATTTAGGTCATTTTCGTCCTCCCTAGGCTAATTCTTATCCAATTAGGGTTTTAACAAATCTTGTGCATCCAATAGGTGTTTTGTGTCATTGGATGAACATTTACGTCATTTTCGTCCTCCCTACACTTAATCTTGTCCAATTAGGGTTTCTAACCAATCTTGTGCATCCAATAGGTGTTTTGTGTCATTGGATGGACATTTAGGTCATTTTCGTCCTCCCTACACTTTATCTTGTCCAATTATGGTTTCTAACCAATCTTGTGCATCCAATTGGTGTTTTTGTGTCAATGGATGAACAATTCGGTCATTTTCGTCCTCCCTAGACTAATTCTTGTCCAATTAGGGTTTTTAACCAATCTTGTGCATCCAATAGGTGTTTTGTGTCATTGGATGAACATTTAGGTCATTTTCGTCCTCCCTACACTTAATCTTGTCCAATTAGGGTTTTTAACCAATCTTGTGCATCCAATAAGTGTTTTGTGTCATTGGATGAACATTTAGGTCATTTTCGTTCTCCCTACACTTTATCTTGTCCAATTAGGGTTTCTAACCAATCTTGTGCATCCAATAGGTGTTTTGTATCATTGAACGAACATTTAGCACATTTTCGTCCTCGCTACACTTAATCTTGTCCAATTAGGGTTTCTAACCAATCTTGTGCATCCCATAGGTGTGTTTGTGTCATTGGATGAACAATTAGGTCATTTTCGTCCTCCTTACACTTAATCTTGTCCAATTAGGGTTTTTAACCAATCTTGTGCATCCAATAGGTGTTTTGTATCATTGGACGAATATTTACGTCATTTTCGTTCTCCCTACACTTAATCTTGTCCAATTTGGGTTTTTAACCAATCTTATGCATCCAATAGGTGTTTTGGGTAATTGGATGAACATTTAGGTCATTTTCGTCCTCCCTACACTTTATCTTGTCCAATTAGGGTTTCTAACAATTCTTGTGCATCCAAATGGTGTTTTTGTGTCATTGGATGACCAATTAGGTCATTTTCGTCCTCCCAATTATAATTCTTGTCCAATTAGGGTTTTTAACCAATCTTGTGCATCCAATAGGTGTTTTGTGTCATTGGATGAACATTTAGGTCATTTTCGTCCTCCCTACACTTAATCTTGTCCAATTAGGGTTTTTAACCAATCTTGTGCATCCAATAGGTGTTTTGTGTCATTGGATGAATATTTAGGTCATTTTCGTCATCCCTACACTTAATCTTGTCTAATTAGGGTTTTTAACCAATCTTGTGCATCCAATAGGTGTTTTGTGTCATTGGATGAATATTTAGGTCATTTTCGTCATCCCTACACTTAATCTTGTCTAATTAGGGTTTTTAACCAATCTTGTGTATCCAATTGGTGTTTTTGTGTAATTGGATGAACAATTAGGTCATTTTCGTCCTCCCTAGGATAATTCTTGTCCAATTAGGGTTTTTAACCAATCTTGTGCATCCAATAGGTGTTTTGTGTCATTGGATGAACATTTAGGTCATTTTCGTCCTCCCTACATTTAATCTTGTCCAATTAGGGTTTTTAACCAATCTTGTGCATCCAATAGGTGTTTTGTGTCATTAGATGAATATTTAGGTCATTTTCGTCGTCCCTACACTTAATCTTGTCCAATTAGGGTTTCTAACCAATCTTGTGCATCCAATAGGTGTGTTTGTGTCATTGGATGAACAATTTGGTCATTTTCGTCCTCCCTAGGCTAATTCTTGTCCAATTAGGGTTTTTAACCAATATTGTGCATCCAATAGGTGTTTTGTGTCATTTTATGAATATTTAGGTCATTTTCGTCCTCCCTACACTTAATCTTGTCCAATTAGGGTTTTTAACTAATCTTGTGCATCAAATAGGTGTTTTGTGTCATCGGATGAACATTTAGGTCATTTTCGTCCTCCCTACACTTAATCTTGTTCAATTAGGGTTTCTAACCAATCTTGTGCATCCGATAGGTGTTTTTGTGTCATTGGATGAACAATTAGGTCATTTTCGTCCTCCCTAGGCTAATTCTTGTCCAATTAGGGTTCTTAACCAATCTTGTGCATCCAATAGATGTTTTGTGTCATTGGATGAACACTTAGGTCATTTTTGTCCTCCCTACAGTTTATCTTGTCCAATTAGGGTTTCTAACAATTCTTGTGCATCCAATTGGTGTTTTTGTGTCATTGGATGAACAATTAGGTCATTTTCGTCCTCCCTAGGATAATTCTTGTCCAATTAGGGTTTTTAACCAATCTTGTGCATCCAATAGGTGTTTTGTGTCATTGGATGAACATTTAGGTCATTTTCGTCCTCCCTACACTTAATCTTGTCCAATTTGGGTTTTTAACCAATCTTATGCATCCAATAGGTGTTTTGGGTCATTGGATGAACATTTAGGTCATTTTCGTCCTCCCTACACTTTATCTTGTCCAATTAAGGTTTCTAACCAACCTTGTGCATCCAATTGGTGTTTTTGTGTCATTGGATGAACAATTAGGTCATTTTCGTCCTCCCTAGGTTAATTCTTGTCCAATTAGGGTTTCTAACCAATCTTGTGCATCCCGTTGGTGTTTTGTGTCATTGGATGAACAATTAGGTCATTTTCGTCCTCCTTGGGATAATCGTTGTCCAATTAGGATTGTTAACCAATCTTGTGCATCCAATACGTGTTTTGTGTCATTGGATGAACATTTAGGTCATTTTCATCCTCCCCAGGCTAATCCTTATCCAATTAGGGTTTTTAACCAATCTTGTGCATCCAATAGGTGTTTTGTGTCATTTGATGAACATTTAGGTCAGTTTCGTCCTCCCTACACTAAATCTTGTCCAATTAGGGTTTTTAACCAATCTTGCGCATCCAATAGGTGTTTTGTCTCATTGGATGAATATTTAGGTCATTTTCGTCCTCCCTACACTTAATCTTGTCCAATTAGGGTTTTTAACCAATCTTGTGCATCCAATAGGTGTTTTGTGTCATTGGATGAACATTTAGGTCATTTTCGTCCTCCCTAGGCTAATTCTTGTCCAATTAGGGTTTTTAACCAATCTTGTGCATCGAATAGGAGTTTTGTGTCATTGGATGAATATTTAGGTCATTTTCGTCCTCCCTACACTTAATCTTGTCCAATTTGGGTTTTTAACCAATCTTGTGCATCCAATAGGTGTTTTATGTCATTGGATGAACATTTAGGTCATTTTCGTCCTCCCTACACTTTATCTTGTCCAATTAAGGTTTCTAACCAACCTTGTGCATCCAATTGGTGTTTTTGTGTCATTGGATGAACAATTAGGTCATTTTCGTCCTCCCTAGGATAATTCTTGTCCAATTAGGATTTTTAACAAATCTTGTGCATCCAATAGGAGTTTTGTGTCATTGGATTAACACTTAGGTCATTTTCGTCTTCCATAGGCTAATTCTTATCCAATTAGGGTTTTTAACCAATCTTGTGCATCGAATAGTTGTGTTTGTGTCGTTGAATGAACATTTAGGTCATTTTCGTCCATCCTACACTTAATCTTTTCCAATTAGGGTTTTTAACCAATCTTGTGCATCCAATAGGTGTTTTGTGTCATTGGATGAACAATTAGGTCATTTTCGTCCTCCCTAGGATAATTCTTGTCCAATTAGGGTTTTTAACCAATCTTGTGCATCCAATAGGTGTTTTGTGTCATTGGATGAATATTTCGGTCATTTTCGTGCTCCCTATACTTAATCTTGTCCAATTTGGGTTTTTAACCAATCTTGTGCATCCAATAGGTGTTTTGGGTCATTGGATGAACATTTAGGTCATTTTCGTCCTCCCTACATTTTATCTTGTCCAATTAGGGTTTCTAACCAATCTTGTTCATCCAGTTGGTGTTTTTGTGTCATTGGATGAGCAATTAGGTCATTTTCGTCCTCCCTAGGCTAATTCTTGTCCAATTAGCGTTTTTAACCAATCTTGTGCATCCAATAGGTGTTTTGTGTCATTGGATGAACATTTAGGTCATTTTCATCCTCCCTAGGCTAATTCTTATCATATTAGGGTTTTTAACCAATCTTGTGCATCCAATAGGTGCTTTGTGTCATTGGATGAATATTTAGGTCATTTTCGTTCTCCCTACACTTAATCTTGTCCAATTAGGGTTTTTAACCAATCTTGAGCATCCAATAGGTGGTTTTGTGTCATTGGATGAACATTTAGGTCATTTTTATCCTCCCTAGGCTTATGCTTGTCCAATTAGGGTTTCTAACCAATCTTGTGCAGCCAATAGTTATGTTTGTGTCTTTGGATGAACAATTAGGTCATTTTCGTCCTCCCTAGGCTAATTCTTGTCCAATTAGGGTTTTTAACCAATCTTGTGCGTCCAATAGGTGTTTTGTGTCATTGGATGAACATTTAGGTCATTTTCGTCCTCCCTACACTTAATCTTGTCCAATTAGGGTTTTTAACCAATCTTGTGCATCCAATAGGTGTTTTGTGTCATTGGATGAATATTTAGGTCATTTTCGTCCTCCCTACACTTAATCTTGTCCAATTAGGGTTTTTAACCAATCTTGTGCATCCAATAGATGTTTTGTCTCATTGGATGAATATTTAGGTCATTTTCGTCCTCCCTACACTTAATCTTGTCCAATTAGGGTTTTTAACCAATCTTGTGCATCCAATAGGTGTTTTGTGTCATTGGATGAACATTTAGGTCAGTTTCGTCCTCCCTAGGCTAATTCTTGTCCAATTAGGGTTTTTAACCAATCTTGTGCGTCCAATAGGTGTTTTGTGTCATTGGATGAACATTTAGGTCATTTTCGTCCTCCCTACACTTAATCTTGTC